>JAPYZM010003393.1:0-11340 GCA_030522845.1 Psyttalia concolor
TGTAAAAGAGAAATCGAGACGATGTAATATCTCCCCCCATTTTCTATTTAATGATTTAATTTCTCCCAAATTCACGTCCTCGCCTCGCCTAAATTTTTTTTTATGGTACTAATTGGATTGTTTTTAGGGGACGGAGGAGTCAACAATTGATTATTATGATTAATGAAATCATCTCTTGTAGAGGAAGAATGATCCAAGAGGAATTAAAGCCTAATATCAAGCTGAAAATCTTTGAGGAAGATAACAAAGCTTTTACATGACGGAATCATGAGCATCATTTATTTGTTAGATCATTTATCAAGTCTCGATCTTACTCTTGCAAGCGCCAATTTATCCGACCATTTGTCAGACATTTCCGTCAATGCAAAAGGAAGATTGAGACAATATCATTGTTTCCCCCATTTTCCACTCCCTTAATTCTACTTAGACTATCCTTTCATACGTCTAATAATGAATTGGATGAGGAAAAATTGCTCGATTTTTCCAAATCTTCACTTCGCCTAATGTAAGCGTCACAGTACTAACAATGTCGATTGTCCTTCAGATTTTTATGACTAGTTTATAACTGAATAATCTCTTGGAAAATACTAAAAATCCAAGAGACGTTAGAGCCTAATAATCTGAAGCTGAAAATCGTTAACTCGAATGTCAGACTTTAAAGTCTGTATATCTTACCTGGCTCCGAAGTTTTGTGATATTTTGGCCGCCTTTTCCAATTATCGAGCCGGCCACCTAAAATTAAAAAAATACAACAAATGAGATTTAAAAATGGTAAAATTGATAAAAAATGCTTGGAAATATTGCTTTTTCAACTACAACTGTCCTAATTCAATTTAAAATTTGTATTTAATTTTAAAACTCTAAAAAAATTCTTATTTTCCGGTTTTGGAGTCGAAAGTGTAAAATTGAGTCTTAAAACAATAATTTAAAAAATCTCCCAAGTCTCTGAACAACAACAATCTACGTAACCTTCGGCTGGGACTGCATCGGGGCCTTAAAACGAGCTGGGGCTTTTTAAATTCTAAACCGCAAAATAATTTTTTTTCTTCTGAATTAAAGGGCTCGACCCCGGACAACAAAATAATTGTAGAAAATAACGGATGCACTTCGTGGTTCATTGACGGCTCAATTCACCGTATCGTGAGAGAGTGAAATTGAATGCACAAGCATAACGTCCGTAGGTAATCCATTCCGCTTAATTTAGAAAAAAAAAATTACTCAAGGATACTCAATTAGGAGGCTAATTGGCCATATGCATTAATTAAATAACCTCCAGTTGTATCATTATCACGAGACCAGTCCCTGATAAT
Organism: Psyttalia concolor; assembly: GCA_030522845.1. Taxonomy (NCBI): domain Eukaryota; kingdom Metazoa; phylum Arthropoda; class Insecta; order Hymenoptera; family Braconidae; genus Psyttalia; species Psyttalia concolor. Next base: position 1,311 of record JAPYZM010003393.1, read on the forward strand.
GAATTCCTCAAAATGTTAATAGTTATGCCAAGAGTATTGCATAAAAGCCACTCCTTCTGGGACAGGTTATCCTCAGATATTATGCAAAAGATATTATACCGAGAGTTTAGAGTTTAAAGGGCCCACCCATAGTTTTATTTCTCTCACGAGTGAAATGTGACGAGGTTGTTCTTTAACAAGCAACAACAACCCACCAATTGTTGCACCACTAAACGATTATTACTATAATTCACTCGTGCAATAATAATAATTACGAGATTTTTTCAAATGTTGAAAAATTATGAAGCTCAAATTTTCGTACGAGAATTTTGTGTACACGCTTAACCACCGTTTTTGCCGAATATCTCGAAATGTAAGAGAGATATCAATATTTATGTTAAGATATTTTTTGTAGCTCTAAATGCGCTCTATAAAAAATGTGATTATGAAAATTTCGATATCTCCTTCCTTTCGGCCTCAATTTTGAGTTATAAACAACGACTAAAGTGTCACGATTGGAAAGTGTTTTTTTTTTCTAACCGACTTTTGAGATCAATTGTTTTTTTATTTGTCGGAGAACTGGGGGGGATTTTTTTCTGCAAATGGAGAGTATGAGCGCATTACTCGTGGTTACTGTCGGTTATGTTATGGGATCTTGAGGAATTCTTACTGAATGGCGTATGTAAGCGATTTTTGCTCGTGAATATGCTTCGCGCTCATTTCTCGTGGCGACGTGGGTAATCTGGAGGGTTTGTCCTTGACGAGGGGACATTCGTCGCGGTAAAAGTGAATCAGAGCGAGTCCTAGATGCTAAGTCGTATCTGCATCGTGGGATTTTCATAGATCATTTTGCAAGACTAATTTTTCACGTTTTTTTTTTTTTGCTAATCTAGTCGTGTAACGAGAGTTGTTGTTGCGATGAAGTACATGAGGCAATGACTTGTGATACAATTATCGGATTAATTGAGAATGTGATCGTACACTGGTAGAAAAAAAAGGGAATTTCAGGGACCATTTGCCAGGAATTTTGAGAAAAGCGAAAAACGAGCCACATCACACTTTCATTTTGAGATAATTCAGTGGAATTAAATTACAAAATCACTCTCTCTTTGACAATATAATTAATTTAATTGAATAATTTGAAGGAAATACATACGTCCCATTAACTTCAAAATTTTGAAACTAAAATATATTTTAAGGAACTCAGAATTCAGGAAATTACTCAATTTTCGAAGCCAATTACTGTAAAATTCCAACAATTGTACCGAAAATTTCAGTCGAAATTCTTTTTACGTGGGCTAGTATAAATAACACGATTGATTTGCGATTCGACTCCAATAATTAATAGACAATCTCATGAAGGCTGAGTAGAATTGCATCGGGCAATCAATTTCAAGTCAATTGAAATCATCATACAGACATCAATAATTCCACTATGTGCATTAGTGTTACCTTGCTCGGTATGAGAAGCCGTAGTTCGTCGTCGCCTTGACGATAACGCTTATGAGGATTTGTTGGGCCTCCGCCGCCTGCCATCGGGCCGGCCTCTGCCTCTCTCTTCATGATGTCTGCAATAGAAATGTTAAACGCATTAATAAAAAACATCTCACATTTACATCTTTACATTCTCCACTTGCCGGAGTCAATTTCTCATCGACTGCGAATGATTGCTAAATTTGAATTTGCAATAAATGAGGACAATTGTTCCAAAAGTGCTCCAAAAGTTGCTCCAAAAGTTTTCAATAAATTTTTAGCAAAATATCATTGAAAATTGAATGCATTTTGTTATAAAAAATACATTAAGGAATCCAATAGCAATTATTGACAATTATTTTTAGCGCGTAATTTTTTTTATAGAATTTTTCAGTTAAATGGGAAAAATGAGGACTGAAAATTGTGTAATTTTCACTTGTTACGAGCCATTAATAGCCATTTCCCATTCACCGGAATGGGCCAGTTTGTGCATTATATCAATCCCCGTTTCTCACGTTAACAAATCCCCCCCGAAGTTATCAATAAATTATCAACGATTTTGCATTAATGGAGATAATTGAGTGATAAGACTCAGGGGATTTTATTCACTGGCTTCTCCCGGGTTTTTATCGTCTTATTTATTGTTTATAATGGCATTCACTTTTGCACTGCTGCATAGCAGAAGAATTACTCGATCTGACGGATCAAAGCTAATTGGGTCGTCCCGAGTACCCTCGACTCATCATTTGTATAGCCACTCGTCCCCTGCCCCATTAGAACCAATTTTTTTTTTAACTCTCATTTCTTTATTTATTGGATTTTTCAGGCACTCCTTCAGCCTCTCAAATCGTGGAAAATTGTGGATATCCGTATAAGAAAGCGCCGGTTTAAGGATATTCTGGTTTGCGGAGTATTTCACATTTTCACTGAAAACGTCCGCTTAAGGAGATATGAAACTTAGCAATAGTGGGGATAAATTGTTTAGGTAGAATTGAAATAAAAGTGACTATTTAATCACTCGTCTGGACCTGCGTTTTCAATCCCAAGTGGTTGGAAAAATATTTCAACAATTCTTCAGTTTTTCAATTTTTTTTTTTTCAGTTTTGGAGGGAATTCAGACTTTCCTCAATTACGAAGTGACAAAAGTCCATTTTTCATGCCCAACTTAACAAATTTAAAAGCATCTTCCGGAGATACGAAACACTAGCTCCAAATTCTAATTAATAATTTGCACTTCAAGTGAATTAAATTGAACTGAACTATCAGAATTGAATAAAAATTCGGGAAAAATGTCTGAAATTTTACGATCGCACGCGTCGATTTTTTTTTCGTAAAAAACAATATAAAATAATAATTAACAATTCCCTGAGTTGTATTGTTATTTTTCCGGTGACTCGGGGAAAATTCTAGAATTGTCTGGAAAAGTTGCGTGCCTGAGTAAAAAATCCGCGAAAGTTTCATAAATTTTTTGATTCCATTCAACTCCGCAATCGCGGAAAAAATTGTCAATTTTAATTGAAAATTTTTTTCCGTGATTAAATGAACAAGGATGACGTGGGTATCTGACTCATTTTGAATTACTCATAGTGTAATCCCATGACGGGGTCGATACTAGAGTAACACGTTAAAAGCTAGACTTGCGTATCAGGTGAATTTCTCATTGCCCCCCGCCCCTCAATCACTAAATTCTGCCACTGACAGAACTAATTACTCGACTCTGAATAGGTCATTCACTGGGTTCATGAAACGTATCGGGGGATACACTAGTTAGAAGTACTGATAATGCACATGAAACGGAGAAAATACAATTGCTGGTATGAGCAGCTTCAATTAGATCTAATTGAAGATGTACGAATGAGCTGTAGCAATGGGGAGAGAAAAAATTGTGCCAGATCAATTGACTCGCCAGGGCGATCTTATTTTACATAATTTTTTAATTAAACATTTACGAAAATCAGATTTTCTATTGCCACTTTTCACTATTTTCTAATTTTTTTTTGCACATACATTTTTTAATTGGACTATTGGAGGCTTTGCAGTAAATGAAGCGCAAATCCTGTGTGAATTATACGAGCGAATGTAAATTATCGGTTTGTGTATTCAATCCCTTGATTATTGATAATGGCCGCGGCCAATTAAAAGCCCCTCCACGTACTAAAAAATGTCCAGTCGAAATTTGGAGATTTGAGGGAAAAAGGGTAATTGAAATTGGAAAATTTAATTCAGGGGGTGTTGTGAATTTTTTTTTGCTATTGAGAGGGAGGGAGGGGTGAGGAAGACTTCTCGAGGATTTATTTCTGGGTAATCTCACCCAGAAATTATTTAATCGACGGACACGGGATTTTCGGGTGAACTATTAGAGGCCTTGGGATTAATGAAGTGCGTATAATCGTCTGCAAATGACAGGATCGAATGCCAATTATCAATTCGTGTACATGAAACCTCTCATTAGAATCCTTGTGATGCGTTAATTGAATTATTGGTATATTGTGTATGGATAACGGGGTAATTGGGGACCCAAAGGGGGCCGATAAACCGACGTCGACCAGTGCAAACTCTCCCCGGATGTGAAATTTGAATTTGATCATATTTAAATTTCCACTAAAACCGCGAGCCTACTGAAACTACTGAAAAATTAAATTTAGGTATTTAAGGCTCCCACAAACAATAGAGAATTTTTTTCCAAGTCTGCATTAGTTTGGTCGCGATTAGCAAATATTTATAACAATTTAAAAAAAGAAAAAGTGAAAGAAAAATCATTCAACGAGTGAATTACAAAATCGCGTAGACAAGGCCCCTCATATCCCCCTGAGTATCTCGGAAATTACTGGAGATACCAAAATTTTCGTTAGAACTTAAATTGTAGAGCAAATGAAGAGCTGCAAAAAAGTACTTGACCAAAAATTCGCGATCTCCTTTAGTTTCGGAGATATTTCGCAAAAACTGAGCGAGGAATGGATTTAATCTAAACTTGAAGTTGTCTAACACTTCACAATTTTCATTTGAGAATTTTTTTCTGAAGCGATTCTTTCTCGATCTGATTTTAAATACAGGCGCTCTGATTTCCAGTGAAAAAAAACAGTTGGAAAAAAAATTATATCTCTTCTCCCTCCCTTGACTATTCCAGCATGACGCGTGTTTTTATAATTTAAAAAGAGTGTTTTTACAATTCCAAAGAACGTTCGTGACCGACAGTGCACGTTAAGCTTGCCGAAGGGGTGCGCATCGACGCCCGCGAGTGAGAAAGAAAGTGCATATAGCAATTTAATGAAGTAAAGAGTGCAAAAAAGATTAAAAACGGGGGGGGAAAAAAAAATCCAACGCCAGTGAATGGAGAGGGAGAAAGCGTCGCCAGCAGGTCTGCATCGCGTCAGCGTGAGGCGCCGCTCGGTCGGACACGTTAGGGGATGAGAGGGGGTGAAATATTATGGATACATGCAATACCTACTGCACACAGAAATAGGTATATAATAACGCGGATGTAGACTACACGTAAAAACCATTATTACGTCTGAAAAACAGGGAGGAAACGATGGTATATTAAATACGTTGATTTCGCCTGTCTCTGGCAATCCTAAACAATGTTTACCCGCAGTGTGAGCATTTGAGAATTACTCGAGTGAATATTTTCTCCTTCCACCCGACTATAGTCTAATTAAACGAACAAAAATCGTTATAAACTTTCAGAAATTAATATCAAAACGAAAACTTCTCCCAGACTTTTTAAAAACATTTTCATATAATCAAATGAAAGGAAAAAATTATTATAAAATACTTTAAAATAAGTCTCGTTTTTTTTCTTCAACAATTGGAAATTTCCTCACAATGTACTCACTTACCGGAATATTTTTCCCGAGTTACAGAATTTTTTATTAAAAAAAACCCGAAGAAAAAAAAATTTTTGTTTCGTATAAAAATCTCCTGGAGGGCGTTTTAAAATTGAGATTAAAATCTGAAATTTTTAAGTGGTTTTTTTTCAATTATCACGGGAATTATACAGACGTAAATTATATTTAGAAATGTAATGGACTTATTAATATCGATTAAACGAACAAAAATCGTTATAAACTTTCAGAGATTAATATCAAAGCGAAAACTTCTCCCAGACTTTTTAAAAACATTTTCATATAATCCAATGAAAGGAAAAAATTATTATAAAATACTTTAAAATAAGTCTCGTTTTTTTTCATAAACAATTGGAAATTTCCTTCCAAAGGACCCACTTACCGGAATATTTTTCCCGAGTTACAGAATTTTTTGTTAAAAAAAACCCGAAGAAAAAAAAATTTTTGTTTCGTATAAAAATCCTCCTGGAGGGCGTTTTAAAATTGAGATTAAAATCCGAAATTTTTAAGTGGGTTTTTACAGTTTATTTGGAGTGTATTTGAGAGTCGAGGTATTGAAAAAAATTAATCCACCCCTGGAAAAGTGAATTTTTCGAATTATCACGGGAATTACACTGACGTAAATTATATTTAGAAATGGAATGAACTGATGACTGCACGAAGCAGACCAGAAAATGCCAAAAGAATTTATTTGGCACGTTGTAACTGCACGGGGAGCATTCATTCATTGAATGCGGTCACATGTATGGAAAGGGAAAGAAGAGGATACAGACACTGTTTCGACAAAGTTGATTCACTATACTCGGTGCACGTGGTTAAATGCCATGAGGGAGAACTTGGCTTCTGCCTAAACTCTATGAATTCATCGGAATTTTATCTGTTTGAGTATAAACGAGACAATGTTGTCGGGTTCAATTGACAAATGTCGACATCTCTAAAGACCCAAGTTCTCCCTTGGAAGTTCTCCAAATTCATTTAATAAGTTTGGTCGTGATTAGAAAATATTTATAACAATTTAACGAAAGAAAAAGTGAAATAAAAATCATTCAACGAGTAAATGACAAAATCGCGTAGACAAAGCCCCTCATATCTCGGAATTTAATGGAGATACCGAAATTTTCGTTAGAACTTAAATTGTCGAGCAAATGAAGAGCTGCAAAAAAGTAATTGACCAAAAATTTGCGATCTCCTTTAGTTTCAGAGATATTTCGCAAAAACTGAGCGAGGAATGGATGTAATCTAAACTAGAAGTTGTCTTACACTTCACAATTTCCATTTGAGATTTTTTTCTGAAGCAATTTTTTCTCGTTCTGATTTTGAATACAGACGCTCTGATTTCCAGGGAAAAAACTCAGTTGAAGAAAAAATGATATCCCTTCTCCCTTGGAAAAAACATTGAAAAATGTATCGTTTGAAAAAGCTTTCAAGTGATTAAAAAATGCAATACTTTAATTAAAAAGAATTACTAATAACTTCTACTCTTAATTGTAATTAGAAAATCGTCGGATGTTCTCCTGGACTAGCAATACACGGGCATGGAATCACAATTAAATTACAGTTGCCAGAGGGAATACCAACACTTGAACAGAAATTCCTTTTCCACACGCATGGAAACTAAAGAAGAGGAGACAGACAATATTTCTCAATGAACAAACACAGACAATGTTTCACAAATTCCACAGGGAAACACTTGGCGCCTGTATAGACTCTACAAATCCGTTGGAATGTTATCTACTATAGAATTAATGGAACAATTATGTCGAGTGCAATTGACAAATCTTGAAGTCACGAAAAGTAGTTTCATTTTCGAAAGTTTTCAAGTTATTTTAAAAATTCCGCTAATAATGTACCCAATTAAAATTACCGCTCAATTCATTCCCCAGAATCGCTGAATGTCGTCGAGAAATAATAACAAATGTTCATAGAATTGAAATTACAAATTATAATTCGGAAAAATGAATTTTTTTGAGAGAACAATTATTGAAATTCGTGAAAAAATACGAATTTCATTGAAAAATTCAACAAATTATTGAACAAAAAAATTATTTTCTTCTCAATTAAAAATTATAACTACCAACATCTCTAGAATCTTAATTGTAATTATGAAATTAGATTTTTTTTCCTGAAATAACTGCACATGTGTACACCAGTCGTGAAACTTGGCTTCAGTATAAACTCTCTGAATTCATTACAATTCGCCGACTTAATGTCAACACCGCAAAAAGCGTGAGTTTCATTTTGGAAAGTTTTCAAATTATTTTAAAAAAGTGAACTTCAACTTTACCCAATTAAAAACAATGCCCAATTAATTCCCTGGAGGGCTGTAATTTTAATTATAAAACATTGTTCAATGTCTCCCTAAAATACAATTCAATTGTCTCCCATACAATTTAATAACAATTAAAGGAAATATTAATTCTCGAGTGTACAAGAAACACTGGAGGACGAAAAACACGAATTAATTCTGCAACGACCAACAAACTTTCTAAACTGTGCCAAGAGTTAAATGTGGAATGAAGATAATCTCGAGTGAGAGCTCCAACTCCCGAAAACTGATGAAAATATTTATCTAATGAAGAAAATAATTCCGAGGGAATTTCACGTCAATTTCAACTCATCGCTCATGGGGGGGATCGAGATTACACCGGAAGTTTGAGTCTTAATCTTCGGGAAATGAATATGTAGTGAGTAAACAGACAAAACCATCGGGAGGAAGTTGAACTCGCAAAAAAAAAAATCGGTAAGCAAATAGTGTCCGAGTGCGGAGACTCTGCCAATAATTCTCGTCATCTTTTGTCATCATTTCTTGATTTCAAACGAACGATTTATCTGTTGAAAATCAAGTGCGGATGTTTACGAACGTTAAAACCGATATTTCACAACTGGATTATAAATCCAGCGCGACCGGTTTTATGTCATAACTGATAACTTCCCGGGAACGCAATGAGATATTAAAAAAATTATGAACTAGAGTTTAATGAAATTAATTGTCGTATCAACAAATTAGACGATCGCATTGTCGCCTCGATCGATGAATTTTTAAAAAATCCTCGGATGTTGTTGATTCAACAATTTCTATTCAAAACTTTCCAACAATACAAATCCAGTTTTCTATTCGTTTTTAACGTCCTCCCGCGATATTTTTAATTAAAAATTTGCGCAGACAATTCCAGGAACTTTTTCAACCTCTAAACGGAATGTTTCGACGTCATCCGACGAGTGAAAAAATCCAATTGTAAAACCAATCGCAATGACACCGAATACGACTAGTATATTTCGTCTAGCCGAGCATTGGCTTCCCAATCTCATTTTCACACCGTTTTACCGTTATTGCAAGTGATCGTAAACCCGGCCATCTGTGCCCACGAAATCAACATATTAACCGAACGTAAAAATCACAGCACATGGGAATAAATAAATAAAATCAAAAGACCGACGAGAATTTGTTCCCTAAAAATTACCGTTCCGTCTGGTAATTGAACACTATCAATTACCCAAGCGCATAAAAAAAATTCTCTATCTTCAACAAAATTTATTAACAAAACAAATTTATCAACGAATATTTAAAATGTAAATCTTTATGAACAAAAATTATTTACACATCTAGCAAATTTTTATTGCGGGTTAAACAAATTTTACAATTTCGGGAATTTTTCACGAAAGCCAGACAATTTTTATTAAGGAGTTAATTTTTTCTGGAGCGGTCCGGTAATTTTTCCTGAGCCGCCAAAATTCTAGACAATTACGTAACGGACCGGTAATTTCTACAGAATTTTTTTTCTGTGTAAAAACAAAATCCAATTTTCCCAATGAAATAATCTTCGAAAAACGAAGAGACCGGAATTTTTTGGAAAATTGAAATTCTCGTCTGAAAAATATTCCATTGGCAAAATGATATTTTATTCCAGTGGCGGAAGTCGTGGGATAGTTCACTGAACATCACAAGATAATAATCCACACATTAAACCCCCGATTTCTCGTTATTTCGCGAAACACTTGTTCATCATTAGCGCATGATCAGCTCCTCGGGTTTGATTTTCCCGGCGTAAGATCGTAATTTCGGATATTCAGGTAAACTCACATTATTCTCAGTCCTCCAGGCTAATTGACCAACTAGAATCCCGCGATTAATGCGCAAAAATGCTGGGAAAACGAGGGAAAAGCCGAGGGAGGGAGGGGGAAAAAAAAATATACACACGCGATGTAAAACAGCACCTGCAGGAGAACTGAACTTGACTCGAGTCGCGGCCAAGACGCAGTCACTTTGCCAACAGAGGAGAACAGAACCTCGCCTTCATCCAGTAAAAAGTGATGGTATCCATGCACACCACCTTGTGTACATGTACACGCATTCTACTCTTCCCTCCCTCTTTTTCCTCAAACTGTCGTGAAACGCTCTTGCGTAGAAGGGGCAGTGAGATATCGAGAAGTTGAAGTGGTGGTGAGGAGAGAGAGAGGAAGTAGAGGGTGAACGGTCCAATTATGGAACTCCCCTCCCCCCGCCGCCAATGAACGGAAGACTTAAATATTTCAGAGGATTTACAGAATATTAATCTGTCAAATGCACTCCATAATATTTTCTACAGTTGATTTTTATTGTCAGAAAATTCCTAAATATTCAGAAAAAAATTCTACATTCTAATTTGTTGAAATTTACCCCCTCAGCGGTCCCCAATTGTCCCTGGATTTTAGCGTCGGCGGGTGAGTTTAATTCGCGAGTGCTTGAGGAAATG
>JAPYZM010003394.1:0-11338 GCA_030522845.1 Psyttalia concolor
CATATTTTGCCGTAGTGATTTTAGGGTTTTCGAGTTTGGGAAGTATGTAATACCAATTCCCGTACGAGAAAGCCCTAGAAGCAGTACGGCAAAATATATATTATTCCCCGTGGAAAGTGTCAACTTTAGTCGAGTAAAGATCGCGTGAATAAAGTCGCCAGTCCATACAGTATTCAAGTTGGTGAAATTCCCTTGAAATGGGTGTATTCTTGACTTGAATTATATCCATCAGGATATTAATGGCGACTCTTCGCATTTAACGGGGCTGTGATCAGTTGAGATAGGTGGAGATTGACATGGCTTTTCTTCATGCAAAAGAAAATTCATAGTTCGTTCATTGAGTCAACAGTGAAAAGCATGTCGTAATCATAGAAATTGCCATCATTGTTGATTGGATGAAAAAAATATCAGCGCTCCCTGACAATCTTTTGTGCTCAAATCAAAATTGCCATAAAAGTGGGTAAGTATCTCTAACCGTGGGGTATAATATGGAAAAAAAATGAAGAGAGAAACTGAAAAATGTATATTCCGCTCCATGAATTATGGGACAAGGCAATTTATATTATAGTTGGTATTATGCTTTCCACAATTTACATACGCAAGAGTTATTTTTTCATTGAAAAGACTTGTTGATTTTACTTGATACTCCTTGTAACTTTTTCTTTTTAATTCTTCAAGTCTTTCTGTAATTTTTTCTGGACATTTAATTGAATGAGCGCTGCAAAAGCAGAGAAAATCCTTGATTTGATCGTGAGAAGCTTACATTTAATGGAAAAATTGTTAAAAAATCCTGCCATGGGGGAAGGTCGTAACTTAGATGGAGAGGGAGAGAGAGAGAGCACGTAAATTCATTACCCCTTTTGAATTATCTGACAACTGAAATGAATTAGGCTCGAATTGTGCTCCTTGTGAAAAGTGTTAATCCGAAAATTACAATTGGTTCAACAATACACATCTGATCGAAAAACACATTAGTACATATATTGGAATATTTATGAAATAATGTTTCACTCACTGAAACAATATAAACAAAATTGATATTTAATTCGAAAGTACCTCACAGTGAAAAGCTTTGCCAAAAATATTCTAAGTACTAGGATTGTAAAATATTTACCCCGAAACTCCACACTATGGAATGTACAAGGAAAATTTACGGAAAAACGTGTGGACTTTGAGCATAAATATGTAATCAAGGGTAACACTGAATATGAAGAGTGCCACGAAAATTCGTGAGTCATTCGTTAATCCATTAACAAAGCGTGAGCCAAGAACAGTGCGATTTAATTTAACTAGATTGCCTATTTGATTGAACTATTAAGAATATGAGCCAATCGGTCTGAATTATTGATGATTTTCAAGTATAAAAACAATTTTTTTCCATATTTATTGTCACCTGGATCGTTTACATGAATGACATGCATCAGGACATGATGACATTAGATTTAATTATTAAAAAAACTTTCAAATATTTTTTGGATACCAAGGGATTTTATGGCGTCATCAACTGCCCGAAAGGCACTGACAAATTTCATATATTTCCCCGAGATTGAAGTAAAATAGCCAGATTTCGGATAGTTACCATTGTTTATTCGTTGTTGATTGTGATGAATTAAAAATTAAATTTCAGTCGAAACTGCTCAACATTCTAATAAATCCATGGAATGCAGAAATATGCTCACAAATCCTCAGGGAATTCATTCCATTCACAGATAATTTGTCGACCATATCTCATGGATGATCCCCTCGATTCCCCGAAACTGATAGTTCAATTAAAAATGAATCCCGCAATGTGTTACATCACGAAAATTTCTCCAAATCGCTCCGGCAAAGCAACAAAAACCACAAAATCTGAGTTTCACAATCGTCGATTCCACTGAATGACATTTTCATGACCCGAACGTCCCCTCCCCTCCCCTCAATATGTCCCAACCTTTTCCCCCGTTTATCCCTCGTCATCCAGATAATTCGATAAGACGCGAAAAAAATGCCCTTTCAACATTTTACCACTTGACAACTAGAATAATCGCGGATCCCCTCAATGAATCCATTGTTCCAATGTTTCACCATGTCAAATCATTTGCTTTATCTAATTGGCCGGATGAACTAATTGATTTGATGTCTTTGGTATTCCTTTCTTCCAAGTACCAGCATGTTCCTCGAATCTCCCCTTTCTTTATGCAACTTGAGGCTGTACTTTTAGGCACTGGTGAGCTGAATACACACTATCGCTTTCCGGCTGGTCGCGCGTCACGGAGCAGCCACCAAACCCTTCATGAGCCACCTACGTCGTAGGCCCCCCATACAATGCGCAAGACCCATATAAAGAACCAAGCGCAAAAAAAAATCCCCCCTCGGAGTTTTAAAAAAAGGTAAGTCAATAATTAGGTACATTGCGAAACACCGATAACAACACCCATTGGTCGCCCCCACCCTCATTCCTGAGAGGAAAAAGCCATAAATTTTGATCCGCCTGACGTAACCGAAAATTAATCAACGAATTATTAGTCTTGCAGGAATTTCTTGGTAAACGCCAGCCATTGACCTCATAATCGTAATCAGAATTCTATTCATTCATTTACGTATTTTCCTCCTCCATTTATTTTCAATCGCTGACCCGATGAAATGACCCGTCTCACGGGTGAGACAAAGAAAACCCACAGCGATAATATTCCCTGAAAAATATTGACTTTCATTTTGCCCTAAATGCAATGCCGATTGAAGAATTAGCATAGATATTTACAATTGAAAAATGAGAAGTGGAATGGAATGAGTACACCCACGCGCAGGCGTCATGCCGCCACGATTACGAGAATTCGCGCCATTGACTCCCTACATATACCTGACCATTTCGACTTGGCTCGAATGAAAGAAATGAAAGGGGGAATAAAATGGAGAAAAAAAAATCTACATCCGAGAGAAGGAGAGATAGAATGAAAGAAGGTGAACGAAACGAAAAAAAAGGTAGAAAAATTGTCTGAAAGAACGGGGGATAAGGAGGCATGCCAACGAGCGTGTGGGCAGCGCTCCGGAATGTACCGGACACGCGAGATATATTCACTCTCAGAAGGCCCAACCAGATATATACTTCATATACATATGCACGTGTTATACATATTAACCCGCATAATAATTCCATGGCATCCTGTCATTATCGCCGACTGAGATAAGAACGGATATTCTACACTTCGTTACCATCCGTTACTTTTTCATACTCTGTCATCTCAATCCTCCCTCAATTTTCCATAACAAATTCTTCACTTCATTGAGTATGCATGAATATTTTTTTGTTACTCCGTTTTGTTACCCGTATTTTTACTGGTAAATTTACTGAGAATGCGCGTACATGAACTGAAAAAAAAAAACAAAAACTAAAAAAATCTCAAGTCCATATATTTTTGTGCCAAAAAAGGTGCCGCTTTGATCGAACCCCTCTTTTCCATACTGTCGTAAAACACGATGCGCCTCTTTTCATGCCTGCCTCACAAAACTTGCCAAGCGCATCATCATCATCATCGACGAAGACGAATGTGAAATAAGCTCGTAAATGTATAAGACCCCCTTTGAATGTATAAAATACTCCTCGCACGAGCCTCAACTCTTCAGATACTTGAGTATACCCAGTGAAACCACATAATTCCTTGTACTACGTTATGTAGTCGGCTCGTTGCAGCTCTGTAATTACGATGGTGTAAAATATGCCCGAAAATTTGAGCCCCAGAAACAAGGACGTCAAGAATCACTGCATCGTTTATTTCTACATCCCCCCTGTGGAGATTTCGCTCAAGTCGTCAGGGTCTAGGTACAATACTGTTCACTATTTGGCAATCAGACTTTTTGGATAAAGATCGAGTCGGTTCCACGAACGGTGTACCTAGACCGGGTAAGCCTGAGTCCCTGCTGATCCTGTTCTGATCACTCTCGATGATGTAAACCTCGAGTGGGATCCATATTTAATGCGGTTCGGACCAGAACCTTCAGATTTTAGCTCTCTGATCTGGTATGAATCCAAACCAGCGTTTATACCGATCAATTTCTTACAACAAACTGATTTGAGTTTCCACGTGGGCTCGAGTGGAAACAGCATGCAGGCTGCCTGGATCTAAATCAGTTTTACGCCCAATACTGGTCTGTATTCTCCGATCATACTTTCCAGATAAGTACTCAATCAGCTCGTGAACGATACAGGATACCTGGATCCAATATGCCGGAATGATTTCTGATCAGAAAATACCAGCCCCAACTTTCTGACCAGGAATAGATCCAGACAAGCATTACAAAACTGATTACACGCATTTTTAGCTGATCAGTTTCCTACAACAGATGATTTGGGTTTCCACTCGAATCATTCCTCGACTTCCCCCTTAATCTGCCTCCATTATACTATTTAGTAACAAATAACTAGAGAGAGTATTAACGATGCGCTGGATGAATTTAAAGGACATTACCGGGTGGTGGTTTCGCACGCTGTGGAACGCGGCTGTGGGTGGTCTTTCACTCTTTCTGTCCTGGGCTCCAACCGCTGGTTTACAGGATAAAACCTTTTACTGCCACAATACAACAACAGAGAAAACTCTTCCAACGATGTTAAGTCACTTCAACGAGGCATCATCGCACTCGCTAAAAATCAACGACAATAAATAAGCGATGAAGTGACGAGGGAAAAAAAAATCTGTTGAACGCACACGTGAGGCATAAAAATCATTGACGATCGAAGGTCAGCTCACCGAGCAGGTCCCACGAGTGTGGGTAACACGACCATTCACGACGACGAGACGCCAGGCGAGCCAACAAGAGGCGGTGTAACTGACCTACGCGATTCGTTCACCCCAACCGAATATAAAACTCGTCTCTTTATACATGCGTGTATGCTATTCGTTAGCCCTGTCCCCCCTTGTTTTTACGGTGACTTGAACCACGCGATCAAATCGATCCACAATATTCACCACGAGTCACTGAACAAAACTTTTAACATTTTTTTACTGCACTCAAACATTCCCCCACATGAATGATCAAACACGCCTGGGCCACAGGGTGAGGGCATCACCCCATAGAGTGGAAAAAAAAAATCGCCGAAATGCAGTGAATACTAAAAAGGGTCGAATGCCCTATCTGCCACGGAGACTGCAGTCCGGAGGTGATCACGTCGCGAGCCACGGGACGGCAATAGCCCCGTGACGGTGGCTTTTAGCGCACGCTCGACCGTGCCAAACCCGTTCGTGGTACCTCCCCACTACCGCCCTTTTTTCATCCCCTCCCCACCCATCGCTGGAACACTACCAGTACTACTACTGAGCTTGTAGTTGAGGGACTGGTTCTTATTTCTGTTGGGTTTCGGGCCCCTCTTCCCATCCACACTCACATCCTCTCCACAGTTCTGCACCGGGTAAGCCACACGAGAATCCCTCCCTTCTTCTGTGCCACCCCCTCCGCTTCGCCCAACGTACACACAACAACTGAGGATCGTCTCCAAGTACAACACTTCAATCAAATAAATAAGTGTGTGGCACTGTGTACGTACAGTTTTGAAGCGCTCTGTGCGCACAACATGTGTAACAAAACAAAGGTTGAAAGAACGTCTGTCGCGCCTTCTTCCGCCAAGCGCAGAACCGGTAAATCCTCAGTGAACCCAAGGGGGGGCGCTTATAAACCCCGAAGGGCGGTGGGAGAGGCGGTGGAAAACATTATCCCAAAGGGACATACACAACTATTGAAACATTGGCCGACGAGCTCATGCCACAAGTAAACGCGTGGGACGTTACACCCAATTGTGGCTATATGTGTACAAGGATGGAATATGTACTCCAGGCGCACTGGGTAGTCAGCTGATGATGATAATTCCGGTGTATCGCTCGACTGGAAAATGCGATCGAGGACGTTGGCGGTTAGCCTATTTAATCACTCCGCACCCTACTACCTCGTTTGTCCTTGTACACATGCCCTCAAAATATATTACGTCATTATTTAATGAGAGAGGAAAAAACATCATCTACTCTCTCTCTCTCTCTCTCTCTCTCTCTCGCACTTTGAACTCTTTCTTTTACTCTGGGTTCGTTTTCAGGTGGAGGCTTTGAAAATTGCATTTCTCTGGAGTCCCTTATTTTACTTGGAAATGGATCTGGATCTGGGGGTGTCTATCAATCGCTTTTCGCAAATTTCTCCGAATTTTTTTAATTCACTCTATTTTCTGCCATCATAATATGGAAAAATATGGAATTCCATAAAAAAATTTTTTGAAATTTTGTGTAAACAATAAAGAATCACCGGAAAATGTTATTAAATATTGAAATCGTTATTTTTTACTTGATTTGAATCCTATGAAAATTCAAAACAAAAAGTTGTTCTATCGGAAAACATTATCTCACCTTTTCTACACCAATTCAATTATTTATTTGGAAGGATCAATGTTAAAAAAACTACGAACATGTTGCAAAATGTGGTTGGAATGAAGTTTGTTAGACAAAAATTCAAAAAAATATTCTCCCACAATTCAATTGGAAAATTTGAAGACCAAAAATATCGAAGTCTATAGTGTAGTCCGGCGCTACTGTTGTCAGCTGTAAAGTTATTTTAATTGGTTTAGTAGTTCTTGAGATCGACCATTTCATGAAAAACCGTTTATAACGTCAATTACCGTGTTTCCTCTTACCCATAGAATTTTTTATCGTAATTACTTGGAATGTCATGTCATGTGAAGACCTTAGGTTTTTCTGAGGTTTATAACTTAATGCGTTCATAATTCTTTATAAGTCTTTGAGTCTTTTTCTGAGCATAATTGCTCCAGATCCATTCGGAAGCTTTCTTCGTATGGGATTTGTAGACATAAAATAAACAAGAAGAATTATATCATGCGAAGTAATGGTCAAATCTCCATTGCCGAAAAAGCTCGAACCACCGCTTGTTTTTCTCTTTCTTTTTTTCAGCAAATCTCATGATCTTTTTGGGTTGGATGGAAAAGTTGCGGAGGGATTAAAAAACTTTCAACGCCGTGCCATCGTCGACACCCCAGGTAAAACTCCCTTATCTTTACACTCATTTCCTGAGGTTGGGCATTCCGATGCTAAATCACCCGCGTGCAATTAAAAGTCTGTACGAGGGTGAAATTGAAATAAAAAAAGGAAAAGCCTACATTTCTTATCTTTATACACGTCTGCCATGAAAACTTTTTTTTTCAACTCCAATTTTCATTTCATTCGCCCCTCGTCATCTCTGGGGTGGGCCCCATTGAAACACATCACCGGGCGTTTCGACGATTCGATAATCGGATCAATTGAAAAAAACTTTCACCCAATCTACGTGTGTCCCAACACCCCAACTGGCCATATACGAAATAATAAATGAAAGAAAGTGATCCACCGAATGGAGAACAGTTATTAAAGAAGTTTTTCTGTTTTGTTTTTTTTTTTTTCATTCGGATGATTCGTTTCGTTGAACAGATGGTGGATGAAAGTAAAAAGGGACTCACTGTTTCGGTGACGGCACTCTTGACTCTCCCGAGGAGGATGGAGGCAGGTGAGAGATAAGACTCGACAAAGCTCTCGAGGTTGCCGTGATAAGCGCACACAAGGATGTCCCGTGCTTGTCTCGTGAGTGGATCCAAGACTTTTTCACCGTATATTGGACCCAAGAGGTTTCTCACGAGAGATGCAACATCTCCGCGATTCTGTAAACAGCAGAGAACAACGTAAATGATAAATTCACGAGTGAGATAAGTCCATTAACGTCATCAAATTAATGGCCACTCTGCATCGAAAAATAGTTGGCTACATGTATTGTTAATTAGAAGAAAGTAACTCGGGTAGAATTTGGCAACTGGTCAAGGTATGCGCTTTAAAATATCTAGTTTTAAAATTATCTTCTATTAATAAGTATCTAGGGGTAATTAGTACTGAATTTTGCAGATTTGAAGTGTGAAATTCCAAGGGATTTGAAGTATTATAAACAATTCAATTTCACGGGCAGTCCCACAAACCTATAGTGCTGTAACCTATGCAATTAAATTTCAAAACTCATGTTTTTCTTTTCTCATAAATAAAAATGGGAATTGGTTCCACCCATAATGGTCAGACATAGTCGCACCAACTCGCTATGACCCTATACTCTTAGAAAAATACGTCGAGATGTGAAAAAAAAAATCTAATTTCTAACCCCCTCATTTTCATGAAATTTCTATCTACTTTGGTAATAGGAATTTATTTAAAGTGTAAAATATTGCTTAAATGGCAATTTTAAAGTGTAAATAACAATAACAATAACAAGTTATGTTATATGTTAAGAAGTCAGGTAACAATTTTCTTGAATTTTCAATTCACTGACAATTCAGTTAGATGTGATGTTTGAGTTTGACAATGAGCTTATAAAGATCTAGATGTCACTGACATTTAGATAATCTAAAATAAACAATCCAATTTCATGAACGATTTGATATTAAATTAAATTGCAATTGAACACAGAAAATTTTAATGAAGTAATTACTTAATTTGCAAGATATGTCCAACAGTGTGATACACATATTATTATTTCGTTTATGGGTTTCTTCTCTATGCACTGACCCGTGCATTGCTATGTTTGAGTATGAAGATACTGATGCAATCGTCCCTACAAATTGTTAAATTATCAAATTGTCAAACTGTCAAATTGCAAAGTGCACAAATTTCATGCGCCCAACTGATGTCGAAATTCCTGTTTCCGGTAATTTTCATTTCAAATCGTCAACTCCACAACTAAAAATTTAGAAACAAGTGTTAAAGTGCCTGCGGGCTCCGGAAGTATCCCCAAATGCGCCTGCGGGATCATTGATACGTTCGTGGGAATCTATCTGCGGCTTAAAACACGAAACAGCCAAGTGGGATAATTTTTCCCCGATGAAAGAGAGACGACGCCGAGGGGAAGGAGGAGACGCGGGGGGTAGGGTGATGAGCACAACGAGAGAGAAAAAAAAAGCGAAGAAGCGACATACTGTGCGGAGCGCTTGCGTCAATATTTGAAGAGTTTACACCGTCATTGGTATGGGGAGAACAAGAGGAGGATAAGTTGTACAGGATGCGGACTGTCCCCCCAAGGGAAATATGAGACGTGTGCAGACTCCTCTGTCAACCCCGGCCATTGCTCATCCCCACAAAATGTGTTTAAATAAAACTCGATCGACGATGAATACAATGTGACTGTTTGATTTGGCCCCCACCCCCTCTCCCTCTCTCATCGTCACTGCCCCTTGTAATTGCGGTTAAAAAATGTGATTTATTTTATTCAGAACACCACAGCAGACTTTGAGTCTGTATGTAAGCGAGTATTTTGTGAGGCGCTAATTCCACGTGATTTATTCTACGCTGGGGGGCGGGAAGGCAAAGTACATACACATTATCCCTCTTCTCTTTTGCAGCAGTAATCTTCGCCCCTTCAGCCCTTCAAAATACTCGTTTTTTTCATTATCTTTTTTTCTCTTCCCGTGAACTCTCTTTAAACGTTTTTGGCTCGTGCGGTAAATATCAAAGGGGATTAATAATACAAAAAAAAAGACAGGGCGAGAGAGAAAGAGAGATGAATGAGGATGAATTTGTGTTCAGCCGCTGAGGGCAATGATGGGCGTCCCGTTGAGACGTCCGGGGCCTTTTTTTATATTCATCGGACATTATTATTTTATCGTTTTTAAAAAAAATGAAGTGCATTATTTATGCAGATATTAATGGGTATGATGGGGTTGGGCTCTTTTCCGCGGGGAGTTAATGAATGTCGGCACTTGTCGGTTTCGGGAAGTCTTCTGTGTGAGAGCTCATTCAACTCACCCCAGTGAGAATTGGACACGCAACAGGCGCAACCCTCTCCTCCTCTCTATCCCCCTGATGACACTCATTGTCCTCGAGTTCCGGTCCATCAATCTCCCCTCGGTCACGCGTATCAACGTCAACACTGGGCTCATCAGTGATCCTATCTGTTGAATCTAGTAAACTCTCGGAGCCAAATCTCCTCGGCGATGTCCTAGTTAGAGTCTCCTCGATATCCCTTGTCAATGACGTTGTCCTAGTCGGCAGATTCTCTTTAATCTGTACAATTGCCTCCTTCGATTGATTCTCATCGATTCTCAAGGGTGTAGAGTCATCCAGGTACCACGATGATGATGTTGAGTGTCTCTTTTGACGAGTGCGACACTGTTGCTTCTTACACTGTCCACGTGATGATGAATCTTCACGAGCTGATGACAGTGCTCCCTTGCATTTTTTAAGATAATTCTTCACTTTCTTGGCACGACTTTTCCGACTCTCCTGACACCGTGAAAGGTCACTGGCATCAACAAATTCCTCGTCATCTTTCGTCTCATCGAAAATCTGACCCTCCGGATTATCATCAGGCTTTCCTGCATCTGGAAACGGGACATCGGACGCCAATGTCCACGTTTCCTCCTTCTCTCCTGGTACACGACGCTCTGCGGGAATCACCTGGAAACAATAAACCGTTTTTCAATGAGCTAGCTGGGGTGGGGAAAAATCGGTGGAATAAAAAAATTAGAAATGACATTATTGAAACGGTACAATCAAGAAAATATTGCGGAGGCGTGGGAGCCTGTGTGTGGCGTGTTCGTTTAGACCCTTGAGGCAGGGTTTCTCGCGTCACGCGTTACAGGCTCACATGGGGCACAAGGGCCAGAAGGGCCAGAGGTTATAAGGATCAAAATGTCCTGTCTTGAGGTAAAGCATTGTTATATGTGATATTTGTTGTTACAAGGGGAGCAGGGAATAAAATTTAGCCCCGCAGGCCCTTGAGACAAGGGCTAAATGCGAGTCATGCACGGGAAGAAGAACTCCTGAGAAATATTTTGACCGTTCGGGGAAAATTGTCCCATCGCATCAGCGAATTTTGTATGGACTGCTTACTAATAGATATCCAGTGGTACGATAACAGTTAACCAACAGGTTAGTAAAATTTGCTGACTCCTTAATGAAAGGTTTCTAGGTGTATGTATAATTTTTGTTGACTGTTTGATAAAAGTTGTCTAATTTTCCGTAAAAAATTCCTAACTTGTCGGGTAAATTGGGTTACCCCTCACTAAAAATTGTCTAAACGTGTGCATAATTATTGTTGAAGAGAGTGAATTTTACTATGCTTCCGGGTAATTCTCCCTGAGTACCAAATTATACTACATGATTACCAAACTGAACGATAATTTTTGCTTAAAAAAAATTCTCTCTATGTATTGTGTCAATCAACCGTATTGATAGAATAAAATGGGGGAAATGGATGGGTGGAAAATAGTATATTTCGTAACAAGTGAAAAAAAATGGTTTTTGGCGAGTGGGAGGTTTATATCACGAGCTGAAGGCGAGTGATATAATCCCACGAGTCA
>JAPYZM010003395.1:0-11337 GCA_030522845.1 Psyttalia concolor
CCTGGGCTTCGATATCCCAGTCTTGAGCACCAATGCTGTTCCAACCTTAAACCAAGGCTTGATTATATATTGACGCCCCATGCTTGAATCAATATACGAATCAACAATGGAAAGAAGCTCGATTCAAGGTTGGGTTATCCAGCCTTGATGTCAAATCTTGTTTCAGCCTTACTCCAATCGTCAGGGTTGACTTTTCCTACCTGGGCAGCTCAATATGTATTTATTCAGCAGAGCAAATCTTTTCTCTCAGTGTACCAGATGATTGTTTTACATCCACATCACCAGCATAATTTCTTCACCCCCGATCAGTGATCCTATCCCTCACAGAAAAAAATGAATCTCTAATTTTCATCTATTGGAATGGGCTTCTATTCATCTGCAAAAGCAATTAAAATCCCTCAAGAAAAATAACCCCACCAAAAACTATCGACTGAGAGAAAAAAATCACAACGCCATCCATCATTCCCATAATTTCATTGAAGAATGAAAACTCCTCGGAATCATGAATGAAGGTGTCGCTCCACCATTTCAGCCGCAAAACAGATCGCTCTTATTTCTTCCCCCCGGTGGTGCGTTTTTTTTCCCTCTTCATCCGGCTCTCTGTCTCCCAATTCAATCCGGAAAACCGTGACGGTTGAATCGGTTTCTATTATTTACATGTTCTCCACGGACCCTCGATTATCGACAAAAAAAATAAGAAAAAAGAAAACACCCGGAAAAAATAAATAAAAAAACGAGTGAGGGAAATGGAGGGATGAAAAACAAAAAAGAAAAGTAGAAAAGGCACTTTTATCGTCGATTCGATTCCACTTGGTGGGGTCCTTGACGCCACTAATGGCAGGCCAATTTCAAGACACACGATCCCAAGGTCGATCCGGTTAAATTATCACGATCCGATTCGCTTCAATCCCGCTCATTCTTTTTACTCATTTATGCGTTTTGTGTATACTATGTTGGTAACGTCAGGAGATTTATCGTAAAAAGAGTGTTGTTCGGAGAGGAAAAAAAAAGTGGCGGGGGAATAAAGGAGCAAAAATAATCCCAGTGGCGCCGGAGATTTTTCGAAGGAGTGGAGGGGAGATGAGAGACTACTGAGGATAGGGATAGGGTGTAGACAAGGAGAAATGAGGGAGAGAGCAAAAAGTTGGAAGGAATGAAGTGGCATGCGTGCATCACGCAAACAGACCGCACGCGTATAAAGATGGCTCGGGAATAGCGCGGGGTTTCTGGATTTTTTTTTCAGGATGTGTCAATATTTTCGAAATACTTGAAATTTGAATAAATAGAAAATCCCATTGTGAAAAAAGAGCTGAGATTTTTTAGAGTAGTTAAGTATTAATTTTTGTTGAGAACGATATTGAACTTTATTTAGAGAAAAGAACATTTCGTGGCTTCAAAAATGTTTGCGTATCCGCAATTCGCTATATTAAAGTGATTCTGCTGTAAATTTGATATTTAAGAATATATTTGCTTAAAATTTCGTGATTTTTATCAATTTATGGAGAATATTTTCCCCGAAATAAATAATTTTTAACAAAAGAATTTTCATAGATTTCAAAATTCTCGAGAAAAGAGATTTTTTCCAAATTACTTCGATTGTCAATGAAAATATAAACATTCAGAGCTAAATTAGACTGAGCCTTCCGTGAAATGATTAGCACTATTATTATTAATTAAATATTTCTCCCCGTGTTGAGGTAAGAAATCATGAATATTCTCACAAGAAGAGAAAATATGAATATTTCGGAGGGCTGAAAAAAATCGATTGACACGCACCAGTGACCCACATATAACCAACTCAGCTGAGAAAGTGAGATCCAAGGGTGCAATGAGTGAGAGAGGCCCACCCTCACCCGAAACTATGGGGTGTTAGGGGATGTAATGGGGAATGTGAGCCCGCTGGGCTAATCCTTGGAGTTTATTTCTTTTCCGCCCCCCCAACATGTATAATATAACTCTCGGCAACGAGAAATTGGAATATCATCCCAACCATCGTTTTGAATTACGTTCTGATTATTCAAATTGGGAATGGGGTTGTGGGAATGATAAATGGGCCGTTTGTTGGAATAAATCCACCTATTTCAGATACACATTTCACACCTTGCCGACGTTGTTGTAGGCAGTCATAAATTTGAAAAAGTTGAATCGTTGAAAAATCAACACATGAACTTCGATATCCCACTTGACTCGCAATAAAATTACATTTAAACAATAATTCCTCATATTTAAAAGCATCGAACAAAACGGTCAACTTCATTTCCCCAACCCGAGATTTTCAAGTTATCGCAAGAATTAACTTCATCAAACAAAAATTTTTATCTTCTATTTCGCCTGAAACTGGGGCGCGATAAGTTCTCATTATTTCAATTCTCTTCCTGAAAAAAAATAGCGTGCAACAACTTTTATAAAAAGTCACACTCTCGCGAGACGTCAGAAGACCTAGTCTTTAAAAATTACGGCCTCGTTTGGCTTCTACGATTGTTTTCTGCACTTCAGTTTGACAACTCAATAAAACAAATTTTTCTGAAATTCTAAAATTTAATGTAAAAATAGCACATGACTTTCATTATTCCGTGCATCTAAAAATAATATTTCCGATAAACTGAAAGAAAACATTTGCTCTGCTGAAAAAATACATATTCAGCTGGAAAAAATTATTTCAGCTCAAGAAAATTGTTTCCCAGAAGAAAATTTTCCTCAGTTCAAGCTTAATTATTTCTACTCGATAATATACCAGTTGGATAGACTACACATATTTTTTATTAAACTCCGAGAATCCAAATATTATATTACAAATATTAATATTATATTAATAATAATAATAATATAATATAAATATTATTATAATATTATAATATTATTATAATATTATAATATTAATATTAATATTATATTATATCATATTATTTTGTTATTGAAAAACAATACATTTCACTAAAAATCAACGCTCTTGCCGTCAAGTAAAAGTTTTAGGTGAAAAAAGATAATCTTTTGAGTGATCTTTATATTTTCGTGAGCAGAACAACTTAATTTACCTCGAACTATAGATTTCCACAGAAAAGCAACAATGAATATATTTTCGGGAGAGAAAATTTTTCCCCTCACTGTAATCTCCGGAAATTTCCTGTGAAAGAATAGTCGTTAAAAATTTCAATACCCTCCCCCCCAAAATTGAAGGAATTACTTTCCACCAGTGGCCTCAAAATCACCAAATAACAGCTCCAACAACACAACTTTAAAATAAACCATTTAAAATCATCGGTACTCAATCCCAAGACACACATTGAATCATACAGAAAGGGGTAAGTTTCGTGCGCGCACGCCAGCCACTTCAACTCGTAACACACAGTAATTAAACGACGCACGAATGCCCTTACGAGTGTTACGAAGCCTAGAACTCCTGTCAGAAATATCCAGAGCCGGGCTCTGCTGGCAGAGGCCCCCCCCCCCCCCCCGGCCGCCCCTTTACGGCGGGCCCAATATCACTTTAACCCCTGAGAGGCCGCTAGATTTTCCAAAGCCCTCTTACATATCCCAAAACTCGAGAAATATATTCCACTACTCAACTGAACTTCGCCTGAAGAAGTCAGATAAATATTTCACAACGAAAAAATAAAAAATGGTTAAAAATTATGAAAACAAAAAAAAAGACACAAAAATAAATTTCAAATTCAGGTGTACATGTTTGCCGAACTTCCCCACTCTACTGGTGTTGGGTTTGTTCGGCTCGCGTGCCGCTCACGAGTTTGGACACGAAACGTCGGGGGCGTCAATCAAAAGAGAGCCCATACACTGGAAATATACCCCTTTTCGATGAGTATAAATGATCCGACGTACTCGAAATGTCGAGTTGATCTCAAACGTACGTGAATATTAGATTGTACTTTGTAGAGAGGGTTAAACACTCGTTATCAAGTTGCATGACTCTTATAAATAGGAAATTATTGCATGATTACGAAAGAAATAAAAGAAATAAGTCAATCTCTCTCCGTTCCTAATCCCCAACTGAAGCAAATAATTCATTGCACGTTTATTGATTGTCATTAAAAAAAGTATCTTTTGTATTATTTATTAATCTTATTAACTGACGGAAAAGACAAATTTCATTAACTGAAAAATATAATGAAACAATTGTGAGACAGCAAAAGGCTTTATCCTCATTAACATTGGTTCAGTATTTTTTCTAGATTTTAATCGTTAAAATTTGACTTGATTTATGCCACTTGATTTTCTTACTATAAAAAATTTTACAAATGAAAAATTACTGCATGTTAACCTCTGCCTTCTGCATAGCGCAAATGGAGGTAATAATTCATTGCACAATTAATGATCATTATTTAAAATTCATATGTTATAAACATCCATCAATTAACGATAGACCAGAATTAATGACTCATCAGATTGACAGCAAAACATTCTCCAAGAAGTCCCATTAATTAAGAAAAAAAAACAAGAGAGAATTAATTCCTCCCTATTTGTCATTGGCTTTAATTACTTCAAATACTTGCCACGAGTCGGATTACCCAGCTTTATTATTACCCCCAGCATTATTAATTACAAGAAATTATGGAGGCGATCAGAAGAGAAAAGCACCTTCCGCGCCTTCAGATTTGTGTTTTCAATTAATTTACTTTAAATTAAGAAGACGCAGTTATTAAACAAAAAAAAAAATCAATGGAAGACGGGGGAAAAAATGCCAAGAGCCCCTTTTGTGTTGAATGAAAAGCGGGGGTTGATGGAAATGCGAGTGGGCGATGAGAAATATCTCAATTCCTTATAAATCATGAATTAGATGAGTCAGTAGCCAGCTATTATCGATTTACGCTCACTAACGAGGTACAACCCAATTGTCCTTAAAAAAAAGGAGTTCTTTCACGTATTTTTCAAATCCTCATTCAATTCATACTCAACCATACAATTAAATCCATTAATAAAATTAAAAAATTGTCAGCATTAGAAAATTGAGGATTAACCGATTTTTGTTAATTCCCCTGTAGAAAAAAAAAGTCTATTTGAGTGTTGAAAGAATTGAATTTGAAATTTTCAAATCTGACATTGAGATTTTAAATTCTGAAGTTGATTCTGAAAGTGTCCATTCAATATTTCCCTAATTCTCCAGCAATCAATATAAAATAAATTGAAAATTGTAATTTTTATAGCCTAAGTCTATGAAAATCATCAGAGTCGTTCGGAAAATAGGACTTTTTTTTTCCCACCGTAATAATCCAGATGATAACAGTTGTATCTCGCGATATCTTCCATTCGATTATACTCATAAATACCATAAAGTGCACGTATCTGTATCAACCGCGTAACAGAGAGTAGGGGAACGCCGACAATGGGTGCCATATGAGCCCCTTATAACATCCCACTCTGCGCACGCTCAGCCCCGATGGCTGTATATGCTCTCAAAAAAAAAAAAAAAGAGAAGAAAAAATCACAGAGGCAGCTGCCATAACCGATACACAATTGCAGTTGGATATGTGTCTTCATAATACAAAAGCATAAACCCACGTGTTTAGAATGGATCAAAAAAAACCCTGCACACCCACCAATATCTCTTTTTATATTATACACCCCGTGGGTAATTTTATGGAAGAGTAATCTTGGGAAAAAAAAAAAATCATAATTATCCTTATTTCCCTCCCCCATCGACCATTCACCATTTTCTCCTCAATATCTCTCACAATTACATATCTCCCCCGCGATAATTTCCCTCAGAAAAAGAAAGTTCAATACATGTCATTTGGACTATCGGCGGAAAATTCAATTTCACATGAATTTTCTGAATTATTCAAGCGCATTTTCCACAAAAGTTGGATTTAAGAGAAAAATAATTGAGAAATTAATGAATTAATTAAAATTTCCAACAGTCGAGAGATTTATGAATAAAAATTTGCAATTTAATTTAAAAAATAAAGAGAATCCCCAATTTTTGGTTTAATTATCCCACGAAAATAAATGGGAATAAAATAAACCATTGTCTTGAATTTCCAATTCCAAAATTCGCAGATTTTTCCAAATTTCCCCAGAATTAAAAATTGAATTCATCCACAAACTTTCCTCGTCCACCGCTTAAAAATCCAAAAAACTAGGTAATCCTTCGAAGAACAGTGTTTTCCAAAATTCCATAAAAATAATTTTTCCCCAAGATCGATTAAAAAAAAATCTAACACAAAAAATAGAGACTTTTCACGCGATAAACCACGCACCCAGCGTAGCAAAAAAAAAATCCAACTCAAACGATTTATCGAAAATATTATAAAATACCGGATGCTCATGGTCACGGGCAATGCCCCTCTCTCTCTCTCTCGCCATAAAGTGATAGAAAAGAACAACATTAACCTTCCAACCATTAGCATCTTTCCATGAAATATTTCGCACGAGATGTAGCAGCCGGTAGCATTGTAGACGAAAGAATCCCTCCCCCTCTCCCGCCCCGATCCAATGCGGATACACATAAACATAAACAAAGGAGCAGAAAATAAATATTAATAACGGTAAAACTCTCCTCTCTCGCCGTCTCTCCCTTCCCATTAACTAAGCCCAGAGAGCACTTGTAAAACTCCCTCATTTATGCATTTCTCTCTTACATGTCTGGGTGAGCATTGTTGGGCCCCATTACGGCCAGCCCAATTAATCTATGCACAATTTTATAATTAAACGGCTAATAGCGCATAGAATTACACTGCTCCATGGAAAATACACTCACTCCCACGTATTTAACGAATTGGTGTTGACGTGGGTTTTAATTCCACCGTCAAATGGAAAAAAAAATATATGGAAACAAGAGAGGAAAGAAAAAAAAATTCAAAAGAAGAGGATATTTTCATAGAGTCTTACGTAAAAATCCAGGACACACTCTGAAAATCACATTCTCTACACATCCTGTCTGTCCATTGATGAACCAATCAACAGTTGAAAAAAAAGTTTTATTGTTTCATTTAATTTGCCTTGAAAAATTAATTATAGTAATTGTTCAGATAACAACAATTCATCAATTTGTTCGCCAACTCATTAATCGATTTATTGTTCCGCTGAGAGGCTATGACATTAGACCGAGAAAATTAAAGAGAAATTACTGGTTATATTTATCTTGTCGTTTGTTAATTTATTTAATTTCGTAGGGAAAATTCGGAGGAGATCCACTTCTTGAACTCCCCTGAATCTTCATGTCCCAAAACCTGGACGAGCAATTCGATCTAAAATTTTCTATTGATTGTAAATTCAAAAATATATATTTACTGAATTTTCTGATATGTTCATTTGATATTAATTTTCATAAACAACAATACTAAAAGTCAGTGTCTGAAATGCATATTTCTTTTCCTACTCACACGTCTGGCCGGTAAAGAACCAATTAAAGCAGTTGAAAAAAAAGAAAATGAGGTCTTATTGTTTCCTTCAATTTGGTTAAGCAAATTAATTAAAATAATTGTTGAGAATTCATTGTTGAGCTAAATGAGCGAGGCATTGTTGCGGCTTTTATGGTTTATCAATTTATTTCAATATTTTACCTATTAAAAAATTAATGAATAATTCATATATTAAAGAGTCCTCGTCATTTATCATAATTATTCAATTTAATTTTCCATTGAGAGCCTGCGATATTAGAACGAGAAAATTCAGGGGAGAGATATTCATCTTCATGTTTATCTATTCGATTATATTCCTCTGGTTTATTTCATTTTTTATGCACCTTCGAGAGGTAATTCTATGCCACAGAGAGCGGCTTCTTCTTTTCACGATTTACCCCCCCACCCACCCAAAGTAACCGGCATTTTCTTATCCTGAGAAGATGAGTTTACACGTGAGTGAAGTCGCCTCCTTACGATAATTTTCGGCGTTCCTTTGCAATTTCATCGGGAAACCAGTTGTCTTTCTTTCGCACGTCACTAACTGCATGGCAAAACCGCAGGTACTGAGTTTATTTATTATGTATTTACATGAATGGCCGTAGTTATTTTTTTTTTTCAATTATTTTCCACATTGTCGTACGTAAAAAAATGACGAGTGATGATGAAAAATCTACTCAAAATTAGATTTATGATTTTGTTTTGTAAAAAATTATCGTTTTCATTTTAGGGGGGGCAAATACCCAAAAATAACGAGATAGAAGTTCCCCAAGATTTCATGAGACTCGAGTGATGAAATTTACTATAAAATTTCACCCAGAAATTTTTAACATTTTAAAGAGAATGAGAATAACACGAAAAAAAATTCACCAAAAATTATTACTTCAAAGACCGAAAACTAACTAAACCATCGAAAATTTAACTTCAACAGTTTCAAAATTAATCTGCTGGCATTTCTCCAAACTTCAATAACAAAAGAAAAATAGTCCAATTACCCCGACTTTATCCACCAAATTTCCTTTCTTAAATAACCACCCAAGATTTCCCAAAATTCCGTAAAAACGTCACTTGTTAAAAATTCCGAGTGCAATTTCTTACTAATGTAAATAATACTGAGAACCGCACGAAAAACGTCGGTTGAAAATAAATGAAAAGAAATCATTCCTCCATACCCAAAATCGAAGAAAATTCAATTGAAAAGAACTGAACAAATGATTTCGAGGCGGAAAATTGTGCCACCGAAACAGTAGTGAGTCGAACCGCACGAGCCGACGGCCCGAGTGCCTCTGAACTCTCTCCGCAGTTACAACTCCGGATTATTTGTATCCCCCAATGCCCCTTGAGCCGACTCATCTCACTTCCTCCTACACACCAGAGCATTCCATCTCCCTCATTCTCCCTGGCACTGTCACTCGACTCAATCCGTTTCCGTTTGTAGAAACCCCACGGTAGAACTGTTGTCACAGATTTCCCAAAAGCTCCACCAACAACTCACTCCACAAATTGATTCGTAATCGCGCCAACTCCATTTCGAGTTGTGCCCATTACCACTCCAAAATATCATCCGAAATGACATTGAAAAAAAAACAACCCCTGACAAGTGTAATAAAAAGATACGCATGAAAATTCCCCGGAAAATTCAATGCTCAATTCGACAAAATTTTCCCAGTTAAACCAGGGGATCCCCTCTGCTCCGTTTACCATTCCGTTTCGTCTGGCAAAGTGGGTGGGGTAAGCCCCATGGGTTTCGAGTTATAGAGTATACCTCTCCCTGAAAATGGGTTTGGGGACGAATTTCATTCGGAGAAACAGCCGTGAAAGGGACACCTGTTGGCGCTAGAGTTTATATTCAACTGTTGTAGACCATATAAACCCTCGAGAACAGAGGTGAATACACAGTTAGAGAAACAATGGCACGTGCCACAGCTACCAGTTGAACGTAAAAAGTCTACAGTTAAAAAAAAAAAAAAGGGACGAAAATTTGGCCTTGGCATCCCCGAATTACGAGAATGAGAGATACATGACAATCATTAGTCCTGAGTAGCTCCGAAAAAGGAACCCCCCCCAGATAACTCCTTGAGAAATTAAATCCACGGTCAAAGTCCTTTCAAATTACTCCGAAAACTTATGCTCCAATACTAGCCCAAAGAAGCCAAAATTGGACGTTAAAATTTATAAAAATTAATGTACATGAATTGCGCATAAAATTCTATGCAATTGACAAAGCGAAATCATTCACTGAAATTTCAAAAACCGAAGACTCAACCAAAATCAGAGAAAAAAAACCGACGATTTGGAAAGAAATGTATTCAATAGAAAAAGCTGGTCAAAATTTAACTCCAAACAACTCCAAAAATGCGAATCCCAAACTAGCAATAAAAATAACCCAACATTAGTAAATGTAATTATACAGGCAGAAAAACAGTATCACATGCCAGTCCTACCAGTTGAATGCAATAAACTCCATCAAATTAAAAAAACTGTCTAACACTTTAAAAAAGTTATTCCCACCGATAGAAGAGATATATAAAAAAAATACGTAGGATGCCAATGAGTCTGGTGGTGAGTAACGTACGCTTCAAAAATAGCGGACAAAAGAAATTGCGAAAGTAAAAACCCGAGCAATTTGAAAAGCCAAAAATACCAGAAGAAAGCCGCCAACAATATCCCCCCTCTCACCTCAAAATTCCATCCGCCTTGAAATGACAGTTCGTCACCGAGAAAAAGACTAAAAAAATCAATCCAATATAAAAAAAATAAAATTGATAATAATTGAGTTTAAAACGTGTTAAGATGAGTGGTTGCAATTAAACTGCATTCAGCCACTGTTTTAGTAGCCAGCCGGCTAAAAAAAATATATATGTATAAAGTCCGAAGATGAAGCGCTGCCCAGAGGGGACACCGGCTGTTATTAATGTACATGAAGATTTTTGCTCGAGCTTCTGTTTCATTTTATTCATTCCATTCACCTCGCGCGATAAAACCCACCGCTGAATCGGATGTCACCGATGGAAGAAAGAAAGGAATAACCAGAATAAAAGATCCCCGGGAATCTGGCTGAAAGACCATCCAGACGTATTGAATGACAAATATCGAAAGGTCTTAAGAGCCAAAGAAAACGAACGAAGAAATGGCGATTAAATAAATGCTGAGGCAATGGTCTCCATTAAAAAAATCACAGAAAATACCAAGAGATTGACATTAAAAAAATGAAGCAATCTCAATCAAAGAATCAAATGATTATCAATCCACCGCAAGAAGATTAACAACGACAACGAGTCCACCGGCGACTTCTCAATAAAATTCCAATCAGCCGAAAATCCTATTTAATAAAAAACAAGTACGAAACATTTGTTGTACCTCCCCATCATTTTATTCATTCCATTCACTTCACCGGATAAACTCACCGATAGAATCGAGTGTCACTGAAAGAACCGAATAACCAGAATAAAATATCCCCAGTGAGTCCCCGTGGAATCCCCACGTGCGTTATCACCTCTCCCCGATCTAACAAATCACCTTAAGCTGTCGGTGAATTTTGCCATTTCAAGAAGTCTGCCAATCATTATGCGAAAATATTCTCCACTGCAGACAGACAGCAAAATATGTTAAGAACCTGAAGAGTCTGGAGGCTCTAGAGCCAATGGATAATATACACAGGGCGGCATAATAGTTGAACCGCGCGGGGGAGAACTTTAACCGAACATAGAAGAACAAGAACACAACAGCATGGGACCCAACAGTCGTGATTGCTCCAAGGCCCCATCCCCGTTGAGTCACGATTATTTTCCATCCAACGATATCCCCTGCCTCCCAAGTTCTTTTCCACTTTTACAAATCCCAAATGACTAATACTAGATGGCAAATGGTGATGAGTGCGCCCGGTCCTATCACCACTGGACCATCAATGCCCAGTCTCCAACAGACACAAGACTCATTCCCCCCCCCCCCCCCCCCCCCCCCCCCCCCCCCCCCCCCCCCC
>JAPYZM010003396.1:0-11330 GCA_030522845.1 Psyttalia concolor
CAAATTTTGTTGCTCCGACAGTTTAACATTCATTCTCTCTCGGTTTAGTTCGATTTTGAATTTTTTTGAGCCCTTTTTTGCGATTATTTAATTTATTTGGAAAAAATTGAAAATTTTTTGTTACAGTGATTTCGTTGACCTGTAGCGAAGTGGGTAAATCGCGGATTATGTCAATAAGGAGGGGGTTTAGGAGATAATGTGACAAGACCATTTTTGTAGCTTATCGATTTTGCAATAAAAAAGGTCTTTTCATAATTTCTCCGCAGATTATTTCTTACGGAGATAATACGGGTTTTGAAAAAATATGGAGAATGCACTCAGCTCGGTTTACCACTTGGTTGCAGAATTAATTGAATGATTGAGTGATTTTTATTGATTATTTCTCTGGGCGCAGCAAATTGTTCAGTTAAACGAGATCATTATCATATCTAAGAAAAATTCCAAAGTAGACTCTTCATTAAATATCCGTCAAGTCGCCTCGCCCCACATTTCCCCCGAGTACAAATGATCGTTATTGAATGGCAAAAAGAAGTAAACAATTCGAGAGAAAAAAAAAATCACCCCTGCAGAACTGATAAATTACTCGAGTGAAAGAGCCGAGCTACAATAAATGGAATAAAGAGAAGAGAAAATATCGACAAAAGTTCCGAATAATCTCTCCTATTTTCCCCTATTAAAGAAAAAAAAAACATTTCAATTGCCCTGAATTTTTTTCCCATTTCAATTATTCAGCTGGCGTATATTTTCTTTAATTTTAAAAGCACTTTAAGTGAATTTTTAATTATAATCTCCAGGTCTCAGTTCCGAGAGAAAAAAAATCGCTCAAGATATTTTCTCCCGCGAATTATCTAGTGAAACGAGACCATTATCATATCTAAGAAAAATTCTGAAGTAAACTCTCGATTAAATATCTGTCAAGTCGCCTCGCCCCCATTTTCTCCCGTACAACTGATCGTTATTGAATGGCAAAAAGAAATAAACAATTGGAGAGAAAAAAAAATCACCCCTGCAGAATTGATAAATTACTCGACTGAAAGACTCGAGATACAATAAACGGAATAAAGAGAAGAGAAAATATCTGTTAAAAAAAAAAATAAATACATATATAAAGGCGGGGTGGAGAATAAAAAAGGGGGTCAAGGAAAGTCGAGGAGAGTATGAGGGAGAATGGCTTTTGTCGTTGGACGAAAGAATGGACTGGGGTAAGGCGCAAGGAAATTGAAATGGTCCAAGTCATAGGCGGTGAGGCGGAAGTTATCGGCGTCTGCCGGTGGATGCGACTACACGACATTTTATAATTCAACTCTTCAAGTCCCTAGACCCACATACAAACGCAGTGACAATTTTTTTCACCCTACTTTGTAGCAACAAAAATTGTCGACTAAAAAATTCAATAAAATTATGTTAATA
Organism: Psyttalia concolor; assembly: GCA_030522845.1. Classification (NCBI taxonomy): domain Eukaryota; kingdom Metazoa; phylum Arthropoda; class Insecta; order Hymenoptera; family Braconidae; genus Psyttalia; species Psyttalia concolor. The sequence continues at coordinate 1,411 of JAPYZM010003396.1, forward strand.
TTTACCGAGGGAACTTCAGTGGCTCCACTCCGTCGGCAATTAATAATTTCCATCGTCAATGTTGAGAAAAGTTTAAGCCTGGATTTTATTAGTCCCCATTCTCGCGATAATTGTCCTTCTTTTGCAATAGGACTTGCCCTTCTTCAGACATTCCCAGCCACTGGGAGTCAACCTCAGCGATCCCTGAAAAATTAATCCCCGCCGCCTCCACCCGCCGAATGAACGCGACATCCTCACCCCGAGAGCCTTCAAAAATTGTTAAGCAATTACCGTAATTCACGCATTAAGGCTCATTAATCCAGACAATCCCCCATCATTATCATACCCTCGCGTCACGTGCTCACGCGCGTGATATAATCACGTGTGATTACGCATTAACACGCTCTGTTTGCTCCACTTGTCCGGAAAAATGACAAATTTACGTCGACAATAACAGCCGAAGCAATTAATTTTGTTCTCTTTTTTTTTTTTTAAATAATAATATCAAATGAGAAATTAATCCCAACTACGAGAGCACTCGATAATCAGCGAAATAGATACATTGAGGTTCATTAGTGATCCCGAGAGAAAAGACCAGACCCAATTCTCATCAGCCGACTAAACTCCCTAATAAGTAGTTATACTCGACGCTACAGGAGGACTTTTTCCCCTCGAAAAATCCCCCATTTTATCGTTAAAATAAGTTCATCACGTATTACCACGTGTGAGTAGGAATTGCTCCCCTCCAGTCCGTAAATTGCGATCAAACGAGCGGACAATATTATCTACGTGCAAAAAAAAATGCTAAAAACGTAAATTAAACAAGTGAAACAACTGTAGAATTAACCCCCCCAATTTGTTAATAACTACCTCAACTACCGATTTCACATTTTTTTAATCCGCCTAAAATTTTATTTCTCGCTACCGGCCACTAGTGAATAAATAAAAAAAATTGCGTAACAGCCAAAAGTCTCCGAATTTTGAGGAATTAATAAATTCTCTTTACATTATCGCAAGAAAATTCTCCTTTTTCGCAATCAGACTCGACAATTTCCCCGCCAATCCCCGCCTGACTTCCTCCCCCGACTCGCCGCAATTATCAAAGAAGAAACATTAAGGTTCATTAATGATCGCGAGCCAGTGTAAAATCGGACTCTCTCCTCATTACCCGACTAACCTCTCTAATCAGTAGTTACACTCCGCCATAAGCCAGACCACCCTCCACCGTCGGCTGTGGTCGTACGCGCCCATCATCCCCCGGATTTCTCATGAAAAAAATCCCTCACCCATTGGATCCCAATAATAGTCCCATTGTCACGCTTTGAGTGCATATTGACATTATAATGTATTGGACAAAAGCAATTGTCTTCAATATAACATTCGTATGATATTCAATGGGTGACTCTATCGATTTCCTTTGGTATAACACTCGAGTGAGTACCACTCGAGTACTCGAGAATTCTGTAGCACTTTACGGGTGGGGGGGAGTGGGAGTTATGTGCAGAGTCGACGAATGATGGTAAAGAATAAAAAAAATGTATATATATAAGGGAGAGGAGGTAAACGTCAACGACGTGACGAATTGCTTTTTCTCTTTGCTCTCTGACACTTGTACGAGACGAGAGTGGACACGAAAAATTCGAAAACACAAGGAGAGAGTAATTCAATAAAAATTATTTTCTCCATAATTATTTCCCTTAAAACTAATGAAAAAAATTTGTTTTAATTTTTTGCTACTGGGAATATCATCCTCGAATTATCCTTGTAGATAAGAATCATTGGATATCGCGAAAAAGTACTCGAGGAGCCCTCGAAACAGTCCGCGATACGATCAATCGATTATCTCGACAAAAACAAAAAAAAAGAATTTTTCCGAATAAAAAAAAATTCCTAATTAAAAAGAAATGTATTTTTAACGAAATTAAAACGGAAATTGTTAAATAACAAAACTTTAGGGGGGGGGCAGAAAAAGTAATGACGGTTATTCTGATTAAGTGAATTAATTCCGTTGATTTGATTTTTCCGAGCAATAGATCTGGCTATTTTCGCAGAATTTCCCGAAAATTTTCCTTCCGCAATCGTTTCGTGAATGTATGAGCACTCGTACGTAATGTTATCACGTCTAACTGCAATTGCAGAGGAATGTTACACGAGATGAGAGGATTTCCATAGGTCGCGTCCTCGGCAAAGAAAACATTTTCCCTTCGCACTCTGTCTCTTAATTTCCTGCCCTCGATGTACGCCAGTTCCTTTTTCCACCCCCCGTTTAACTGTTTTACGTTTGCTTTCGTGGGCGAAATCAGTGTAACTGAGTTCACGTCTCAAAGGGGAAATATATTTCGATGGAAAATCTCATTTACCCCGGCATCTCCACTCACCGAATCCACCGCTTACCGTGACACCAGAAGGATCAGCAAGTGATAATATTTGCGGGCTCCATTGCAATCGGAAAATTATTAATGAGATGATATTTTCCACGCGGGGATTTAATATCGAACTCAACCTGATTTAATACCCAATGGGCGCTCGAGCATGTATCAATCTCCTTGTAATTATTAGTTTTCGGTGTTTTGTTTCCGTTTGTTGGAGTTTACCGGAGACCGGGGGAATATTCATGTGTCTAGAGTTCGCGAAAATTATGAGGGGACTGACGGATGAGTAATTCGCTCCGTCAAACGACAAATAAATTTTCCACGACATCCAGGCCACTCGTAAATAATTCTCCAAGTAATTTCCCCCGGTATGACCGCATAAAAATTATTTTCTCAATTGCAATATCAAAAAAAAAAAAAAGAATGTGGATTTGTCCACAATTCCGTTAAAAAAAAATTAACAAAATGTTAAAAAAATCAGCAGTATCTCCAGATATAATTATTGTTAAAACCCCATGAAAAGGAAAATTGGTATTAATAAAAAAATAACAATTGAAAAATAAAAAATGCAAGTAAATAGAAAAAAAAAATTGCAATTTCTATCCTGGGGGCCATGAGTAACCCCCGCCGACAGAATAATGCAAATAAGAGATGAGGAAAATAGTAGCAGGTGAGTAATGCTGAAGAATGCAAAATCTACAATCCAGGAGAGGCATCTCCAAGACGAATGACATGACAGGGTGTCGTGACTCAGTCTGCCGATGTACCCAGAGATACCATGAATTCCACAACGACACCACCCGCTCTCCAAGTATTGTGACCACCCCCGCAGCCGTTCCACCCCTATTATTATATAGTGCGCGCCTGTGGGAGGGCCTAGGGTAGGGTATGAGGATGGAGAAATCCGAGAATTCTTGGCAGCGCTCGTGGAGTCACGACTGGGGTGGAGTTTGAGTGGGTTGGGGGATGAGTGTTCTAGCATCAGTGGTAGATGGGACTGGAGATCGGGATCTCCAATTTCTCCTCGTCGGCAATCTGGCTGAGATTTATCACTGACCACACGAGTAGGCAATCGCACTCATCCATTCCCAGCCCTTAAACCTCTCACTCACGTTGTCCAACGTCAAATGGACGATTTTCAATGTACCATTGATAGCCCACCCCCTCTCCCGCCGCCCCTGGCCAAAATCTTTCAGATGTCTGGGGATTTTCGAGGTATTCCGATTGAATATCGAGAGGAGAGATTTATGCAAGCATTTTCCCATTCCATCAGCTCCCATGAAAATATGTACATTTGGATGGAAATATATTGGAAAATAATGTAAATAAACTGCGACGATTTATCTCATTCAATTCACCCTGATGAAAGAAAATATATCCCCAGGAGAAGTGGACGACTACCCCGGCTACTTGGGATGTTCAGAGATTTTTTAAAAATTATTTATCACTTCCAGATGATGATCCAAAAATGCAGTCGAGCTTCTGGTGAGCGAGGACATTTTCCAGTCGTCTCAATTTTTTTTTTAAATAAAAAATTCACACGCCGAGAAATTTTCTAGGGATAATTTTTATCACCCCCTCGATCGCTTCCACTAATCAGTCTCTCCGGGGGTAGAAAACAAATCGCGACAATTGCAAATCGCTACAGAGAAAAAAAAAAATCCCCAGAGCTACGAGTCAATGCAATCACCGGTCGGATACAATAGCCCAATGGCTGTAAATACCCCACATACCCCAGTAATTTTTAATATTTCACCGTCAATTTTTTTTTCCCCGTCTCCCATGGCAGTACAACTGTTTCGAAAATTCCATTTCCAATTGTTTCCACTCCTCAATTGTTCTTTATCACTACCCAATCGCCGATATTCATCGTTGGTGACGAGCTACCAGATAGTGGTGAACTCGTTGGAAACGCTCGCCTCCTGTCCATTCGACCATTCACCCACAGCCCCCCTCCCACCGCCCACCCTCAATACGCCGGGTACATTCGATTCAAACAGCCCCACAGGAACAGTAGCGCACACTATCAGCCCTGTCGCACCCTCTATTCTCCCCCGATTTTTTTTTCTCTCCTCTCCACTCGTCGCCTTTGAAATTCTCCTCATTTTGTCATCCTCAAAAGTGTCGAGGGAGTGTAAACCGCGGCCGGGGGATGCGAGGGGAGGCTTGACAGAGCCCGAAAAAAGTAAAAAAGTAAAAAAAAAATGTAAAAAATCCCCGAGACCGAAAAACCTCAAATGACGAAATGCAAAATAGACCAGGAGTTAAGGGTTTGGCACAGATTCGCAAATGCCCCCGGGCGCTGGGTATAAAGGCCCGAGGGATGTTTTATAGAAAAAAGACGAGCAGGCGAGGTGAGACGTGTGAAATTCCAGTCTATGGACCGGTAATGGTATGAATTTCCTCTCTCTCCTATCTCCACGTTTTCCCCCCGATAAGCACCCCTCGTTCATTGGATTGTGCGTCTCAACAAAACCCACCCCTACCGCACAACATAATGAACTCATTTTTTATTTGTCCAACGGATGTAGGCCCACCCCCGCATCCCCAGCGGCTTCAGCCCATTGTTAACTAATACCGTAGAACACTATTGGATACTTATCGCTTCCCTGTTATTTCACCAAATGCCTCGAGTACGGGATTACCCGAGAAATCACTCGTGAGAACGAGTATAACACAAACAAAGCCCTTACCACCATCAATTCTCCCCCCCCCCCCATTCGTCGGGTTGACTGACCAGTAAAAACCCAAATTGCCGAGACTCTTCAATCACCTCCTCCCGCTTTCCCTCCCCGCCCTCTCGTCGCCCCCGCCAGTCCCCTCGTCATTTTCCTCCCCCTATCCCACTGCTCGGAATAATTTACCCCTTGCCCGCGTTTTTTATTAAATAAAAAATTGCAAAATATATTTTTAAAACGGGGGGGGGGGGGAGGACGAGTCAACCCTCGAAATGAGTTTCGACTGTTTTCAATAGCCTCCCCAGATTGACTGACCGAACCGGTAAAACTCGAAATTTCCTCTTCAATCACCCCGTCCCACATCGTCCGCCACCTCCCCCAACCCCCCTCTACACTTCCCCCAATTAAAATTAACTAGAGTGCAAAAAAGTGAGAGGGCAGAAGGGGGGGGGGGGGCTGGAAAAAAATGATTATCTTCGTGCATTGTTCTCCCCGAATTAAATTCAAGGTCGACGAAGAGGGAGAAGGGGTTGGATAAAATTAATAGCTTATGAAATGGCCTTCCAACGTCTCAGGGGCTCGCGAACTCGCGTGCTAAGCACCCTCGATTTCCAACCACCCCCCCCTGCCGCCCCCTGAGTATATATCCATACACTCGACGTTTTGCCGCTGATGACGTAGCAGATTCTGTAGCTTTGGCCCACTTGGTGCTCACCCTCGCCCCCCCCATAGAGACCATCACCGGCGCAATACGCCTGCTTACATGCCACCCCCGCCCCCACCCCCCCAACAACCCCCATTATAACCAGTCTCACGTTCTCTTTCGTGATCTCAACCAGCTGTAGTCCTTATTAAATCCAGTCAACCTTTCCGGGATCTCGGTATCATCCACTTCCACAACCAATTATCCTCGCTTACCAGCTCCCTCCAATCTATGCATCCAATACTCTATTAACTTCAATTTCACCCCCCCCCCCCTCCTGCCCCCCGCGCCCATTTTATTTTTCTTTCCCTTCCCGATTTCCATTTAATTAATTTTCGGGATGAAAGAGGTCAATGATTAACTGGACTTGAGTCCTTTGCCATTTTCCCAGGGCAGGCAGTGGGAAATAGGGGTAATTAACAATTACGGTTATTTACAGGGGTTATTTGAGACTGGTCTCAATGGGTTAACAATCAAACTGTGAATGTAAAAATAATTGCTGGAGGAAATTACAAAAATCATCACTTCGGGGAGGATGAATTTGACAATTTTTGAAAAATTTCTGATTCACTGGTTTCAAGTGATAATTGAGCACTTGAAAAAAATAATAGACCATAGATATAAAATGCACATTGGAACGTTAAAGTGGAATTTGCAGTCCCCTCGAAGCCCTTGAAATTAGAGTTAATTTTAAAAAGTTCGGGAAATTATTGATCTCCTCATTATTTGTCATTCTTTTTCAAGCACTGGGCAATTGTTGCAGATGTAATTTCAATTTTTATTTTGTTGTTATGAATATTGATTCCCGACTAATTTTCAAATCGCCCAATATTTAAATATCCCCGATTTTGTTGAATAAAAATTTAATGAATATCGAAAGAAGACCGAAACAAACGATAAAAATCAATGAAAAAAATTCATGTCACCAGGTTAATTAAATAATCCCAAATAAAGTAATAAACAATCAGACAGGAAATATATGCCGAGATTTTGGCGGCATTAGCTATTCAAAAATCGTGATTTAGCAACAGATTTCTCTGTGTGCAGACGAGCATTTTCTATTGTCAAGCACTCTGGCTACAGTGGAGATACTGTTGAGCGATAAGTCGCGTATATCACGAGTGTATACAACGCTGGATGATGCATTGTGTGTTTGAAAAGCCGTGGGGGGAGGAAACAAAAGATTAAAAAACTAGCGAAAGGAAAAAATAATGAAAAAATGAAATTGAAGGCGCACGCGCCATAAACAATTGTCCAATTAGGTCGTCCCTTTTGTATCTTCAAATTAACCGAGAGGCATAAGGAGCCGCGGGAGGCGGAGGAGGAGGAGGATTGAGTCAGTGATTGCCTGAGAAGAAATAAAGAGTTGCAAACGAGAGAGGCGTAGGAGACCATCGAGAGAGGGAGAGTGGACCGGGTGACGGAGAGAGAGAGAGAGAGAGGGAGCGAGAGACGCGATGACAAGTTGTAGAAATGGCAGAGGACCGAGTACACTTTTTGAATCTCAATGAGGCCAGCGGAAGCTGCTACAGCTGCCGCTAGGAAAATCCATGCCTCCACCACCCCCTCAACCGCCCCAACCCCCTCCCGAAGTCATCCCAGGGTATCAACGGGCTCGTTTGAAATTACTCGCTCAATCCGTGATACTTGTTTTTTCAACCGGTTGGATTTAACTCCCGGTATCGCTTCAGTTTTGTTTACTGTGGACTATCACAAATGAACAAACAGTTTTCAGGACTAAGTGGAATTTCAGTAATTAAAAGTATTTCTGTTTTTCCTTTTTTTTCTTTTTTTTTTTGATTTTTTTTTCCAAAGGAGTGTTGAATGTGTGGGAGTGGCTTTTAACTTGCAAATGGAATATCAACAAAGTTATGTTATTTCCAGAGAAAATTAAATTGTTTTTTTTTTCGTTGTTGTTGTTTTATTCGCTTGAATTTTAGGGGGAATTTTTAAAATAGAGTGAATATTGCAGTTGAGGTGACATTTAAAATAACTTTCTCCGAATTTTCGATTTGCAATTGATTTTATTCCCGCGTTTTCCCCTTTTTATTTCAGATTTTAAACAACTGAGTTCATTAGTCCGTTGGAAATTATTTCGTACGCTCATTATTTTGTTTATAATTTTTATGTGGAGTTGGGCTGCGGGGGTGGTTCTAGTGATCTGACATTTCTCGATTTTTAACAATCGTCGATGTATATTTTTTTTGTTTCATTGAAACGTCTCGAAGTGAGTGATTGAAGAAAAAAATTAAGGAAGGTATGGGTGGGTTCCTATTGATTACCCCCGATCTTTCCCCGCCTGAATTCCCGAAAAAAATTCCCCCCCTCCTCACCGCAGGCTAAAAATTCATCGACACCTGTTGAAGCCGTCCCCTAAATATCGAAATGCCGACAATGAATGACAGTCCCAATTACCGAATGCCCAAATACCGATGACGATTGGAATAATAGGCCAGCAGTGAGCGAGTGCTTGGCACACAGAAAATCGGGCGACAAGTGAAGAGTGAAAAGGTGAGGGGTAACGGAAGTCGGTGGCAGTGCGCGCGCTATCGGGAAATAGAGAGACACAAAACGGAAGAGAGAGAGAGAGAGAGAGAGAGAGAGAGAGAGGGAGGGAGTCTGCGGGAGCCCTGGTCGCACGGGGGCTGCGATGTGTGCCCCAGGGCTGGGTTATTCTGCGTGGGCGCGGCTCTCTCTCTCTCTCTCTCCCTCTCTGGTTACAACGAGAAATGATGCGCCCGGTTGTATTATATAGCTACCCACCGTGATACATAGATATTTTTTTTTCCTTCACCAGTGTATATAATACCCGAGGAGAGATGGCGGATGGATGGAGTTGAGTGCTCCGCTTTACTTCGATTACGATATACGAGAAAAGAGTAGACGGAAAACGATATAACTTGAAAGAATCCCCAGTCGAGTGGATAAAAGAAATAGTCCGACGATGGCCCTTGCACGCCAACTCCATTTCACATTGAGATTATATTTTTCTCATTTATTATTTTCGTTTATTATTTTTTTTAAACATCTCCCGAGCCTGGCGACTCTCGCGCTCGCCAACCGCCAGAGAGAGGAAAAAATTAAGCCGATATTTGCGTATCGACGATAAAATCAATCAACGCAATTTATTACCACTGGTAAATATATTGTTACTATTGTTATTGTTTTAAAAAATTGTGCCCGCAATTTTATGACCTTTTTTCGTCTGGAATTTTGCGCGAAAAGCTGGGGAAGTTTCCGCGGGGAGAAAATATCTTTCGTTCGGCGGGAATTTTTTTCCATCTCCCCCCCCCCCCGCAAATATTGAATTAGCAATCGCCCGTTTAATTAATTCCCCCATTCACCAGTCGAGAATATTGCCCTGTTGAAACAGTTGAGGTACGTCAGTTATGAGAGTTTATACTAGAGCAATTTAATTATTTTGAAATAGGAATAATGCCACTTGTGTTTGAGACCGAGTGTAACAGTCGTTGATGCGCATTACAAAGGAAGTGGATGAAGTTTCGAAAATTTGTCGAGTATTACCGGGGTATGAGCATCAATGGTGAAGGACGAGTGATTTAGTTCGCTTACTTTCGTCGTTACATTATTATTTCGTGTAAACTTTCGGCTGACAATTCATTTGACATTTCAAGCGCCGGCCAAATAATAATTTTGACGAGGTGGAGCAATAATTTCCGGGCGAATGACGTGGACTAATAGGGGGCGGGTCCGAGAGATTAATTTTCTAATCGTAAAAATATCCCAATTTTAACTCCCAAAATTGCGCGACGCGAGCCGCGAAATTGCTCATATATTTCGCGATAATGTCCGATATTGCGTGTTCAAAAAAAATCACGTCAATGTGATTTTCGTAACAAATAAAAAGAATAAGACCGGTAGAACCCGCTGAGATCATCCTTTTTTATGTTTATGCCTGTAAAAAAGTATATTTGGCACGAGCCCCCAGCGTCTCGCACGATTGAATAAGCGACGGATCGATGACTCTGCCTTTTTTTCCATCACAATTTCATTTGTATTTTTTTCCCCATTTATTCCCGCTCTTCCCCCCCTCCTCTATTATTTTTTTCCCCCATCTGAATGCATTCCAGCCACTAAATGCGCATTCATTGACGACGAATCGATGCAAACCCCGCCGAACAGAATTGTTTTTTGCTCCCGCGAGAGAAGTGCCGAAAAAAAAAAAAC
>JAPYZM010003397.1:0-18645 GCA_030522845.1 Psyttalia concolor
CCCACAAAAATTAATGATGAATTGTGTATAACAAGCCGGCTATAAAGTGTTAAACTTTGTCCACGAGTTTTACGAAAAAATGAATAATCACCTCCAGCGAGGTTTTTATGTCGTTATTCAATGACTATTGTTGCATATTTTACTAAAAATATGTTTAGTACAATGCTTTCACTCATCAGTGCCGGTGAATACTTTCTTTTGGAGCAGATTTGCCTTAATGACTTCGAAAAAAGGTCTGTTACACTTTTTCAAGTCACAAACGTCTTTTGGTATTTCTCGGGTCTCATGCATAATTTTCATTCGAAAATTGACATATATATAGAACCCGTTGGTTCAAGCCTGATCCTCATTGGAAATCGATAATAATCAAACCGCTATCGAATGAGATTAAGTTAAACAGGAAATGTCACAACCTTAATGTCACAAACGTGGCTTATTTCTCATTTTAGCATTGAAATTAACATTGAACTCAACAACTAAAGTTGTAGCGCAATGCGCTATAACGAAAATACGTTAAAAAAAATTGACTGCCATCTTGATATTAGAAAAAATATTGACGTAAAAAATCGCTATTTCCATGGAATCACCCATATGTATGTTAAAGTATATGGTTGCCACCCTCCTTGCGCTGGTTTTTAAAACTCTTACACTTTTACTGAATAAAAGGAAGAATTTTTGTTTAATTTTTCCGATGTTCCTTCCGTGGAATTTTGGAGAATTAGAACCACAGTTGAGCTATCATCCTCAACCGAAAACTAGTTTCACCACTCATTAACTAACTTTCTCAAACGCACTTATTTCTCACCACAACCATGAAATTCCCGCTGAATATGCTCTTGAATTTTCCCGTATTTTCCGTCTCCAGTCCCCATCAAAAACTGTGACAAACAAATTCTTTGAAGAGAGAGTAATGACGGCGTTTCGTTGCAGATTTGGCACCTGAATAGTCTCGGGCTTGGTAGAGCAAAGAAAAAAAAAAGATAAAACTATTCACATCCGTCGGGCCCGTGAAGCTCGAAGCTTTCCCAGAGACATCTCAACACACATGTACCTCACACACAGACACTCGCCACGACACAAATATTGGGAGCAACGGGGTCGAACACGAGGCTCACGCACACAGGGATTGACGCTCCGTACATTGGACACGTTCAGTTTAAAACCCAAACCCAAATCGATGATTGATTATTGCCATTGCGAGCCCCCGTACGAAGAGCTTTTGGCTTGTGCATTAATTAATTTTCCCATTTAATGATTATTGAATTATACAGGCGACAATCAGAAGGACCCCGCCACCGATACCTGTGAGAAGACTGCACAAGCGTCCAATATTTCTAACAACGAATGGAAGACCTGATGATCGGAAAAATAGTCTTGACGGTCTCATCGGATCCAATCCCATTGAAAATCAAAGGTGGAGAAGGGATAGTGGGGAGGGCGAGGACAAACTCATTGATTTGGGGACATTGAGACTACCGGATAATTTTGAATCTCTCTCGAAACCGGGCGAAACTGCTGATCACGACTACACCACTCGAAAGTTTGATGACGACGATGTTGAAAACTTTAATGGCAGTCACGATGGAGCCTTCAAGTCCAGCTTCGAGGAGCTTCAAAAGGCAGCTCGAGATCTTGAGAAGAGACTGCACGAGGGCATTATCAGGAGTGTCGATCACAGCGGGGGAGATGGGAATCAGCAGCGAGGGAGAGATATGTCATCTAAAAATGCGAGGTCAGTTAGCAAACAATGGATCCAATATAATCAATATCGGCATTCGATATCAAAATTATAATGAATTCGTTAGATTTCCGTTTAAACGACGACGCAATTAATTTTCCTACGTCTGTTTTCGTGAGATTTCTCCTTGATAATGATAAACTCGGATATCCTTTCAATTCCCAAGAACATTCACTCCCGTGTTCTCGAATAGTTCTCGATGAGTCAGTTAAACCCATGGGAAACACAGAACGACATTAAATCTGCACCTCTCAGAGGATTAGGGTCTCCTTCCCTGTACCAAGTTTTCCTCCTACTCCCGCAGTTTCTTCGATATTACGGGAATTAAGGACACGCGTAAATTGTTGAGAAAGTTACCAGGTGTTACTCTAGATTTTGCCAGTTCAGTGAGGAGAGATATATGTTCCTCTGGGTGTGCTTGCATCGATAAAAAAACATTTTAACGATTCTGTAAAATATTCTCTTACGAAGTTTTAAGCTTTGAAATTTTTATTTTGCCCCATATAACTTTCATTTCAGAGGAGCAAGAAAATCTTTCGGTTGGAATCCTCTGAGCGAGTTAATTTCCCCTTTGTGGATATTTTTTTAATTTTTGTAGAAGTACACCAAATATCTGGAATATGAAATTTAATATGGTTATTTGCCCGTTGAAAACTTATGAGAATTCCAATTTTGTTTTCAACTATTTTTTTATGAAAAGGTTTCAGTGCGTGTAGGTCACAGCAATTGAACACTGAATTAGATTAGTCCCGAATTTACTATATTTTTTTTATAAATGACGATATTTAGGGGTAATTGAATAATACTTTGGGAGTGGTTTAATAAAAGATCAATTAAAAAATGGGAATCGTTCAAGAGAATGTAAATTGTTTGAGTAAATCGTGTAATTCAACTCAAAACTCAACTACCCATCGAAATCCTGGCAGATCCGTAGCAATTGTAATTTCATTGGTATGCCTTGTGAAACAAAGACTTGAAATACCAACGGAACATTCTGTGATGCAGTTTGAAGCTGTGAGTTTATTATTTTGCCCTAGATAACTTCAATGCCATGATAGAATGAAAATCATTAGGTAGGAATCCTTTGAGAAAACAAATACAACATTAAAAATTGTAAACTTTCAATTTACTAACGGATTTGTCTCGTCGTTCATTTTCCTTTTGTCCCTAGACAATATAGATTATTGAGAATAGAGCCCATGCACAGGAGACAAAGGATGTTGCCGTTGAAAATAATTTGCCTACCATAGTTACCTAATCCTCACAAACTTCCCCTTGAACAAGCCCCCACTCTAAACTTTCTACCACCCAAAGGATACAGTCCACACAATTCATGTCTCACTTTCTACAGACTCCGTAGCAAGTTTGAAACCGATACTGAGGATCGCCAAGAGGCGGAGAGGAGATCCAAGTTTGAGGCGTTGCAGGCGGCATCGAGAAATCTGGAGAAGCGCTTGCAGACTGAGCAGCAGCCCACAAAAGCCAAGTACAATGTGGATATGGAAAGGGCTAGAAATATTTTGCAGAATAATTTGAGAAAGGATAGAGGAGTTGAGAGACTGGAAAAGCTTCCCAAAGCAACGCAAACTAATCTACCACCACCTTTGAGTGCCATTTGCCAGAGTCCGGTGCAGAATAAACCGGCTAGTGTTAGACAGGACAGTAATGTTTCGTCGGACAGTTTCAGTCAGACCAGCTCGCCTAGCTATACGAGTAAGACCATGGAGGCACCACTTTTACCGCATAAGCACATCAATGGAAGAGTTCCAGGTTTGTTAATCATCCGTTGACATTTTTATTGCCAGCAGCATGAAAAACTTCAATTAAAAAAGCTTGTAAATTTTCTAGACAATTCAATTGAATTTTTCTTCAGTGGAAACTTGTTCTACTTCAGTATAAGAGTGTTGAAGGACAATTTCCTGTGCAAATATTCTGAGACCAACATCGTCTATTTGTTTTTTTTTCTTATGAAAGAAGAACAAAAATTGTTCGGTAAAAGTGTCGTAAAAATCATCGAAATCAAATATAAATGTTTCTCTTTCATAGCTTCTATAAACAGATGCACTTAGAAAAAAATACTTCCCCGAATGGAAATAAAATGCTAGTTAGTAAATACCGAAATAATCTTGGTCCATTAGGAAGAGCTTTGATTCCCGAGTCTGAAAATCCACCAGGGAGTCCAATCACAAAGTCAATGAGTACCCCGGCGAGCTTGCAGACAATCGTCAGGTTTCACAGTGGCAGCAATATGTCGTTACATCACAGGGTAAGAAGTTTCCCATTGGATGAAGCACAAACACATTTCCCGAGTACCAAAATGCTCCAACATTGGTCGTTTGGCACAGAGTCCGAGACAACCTCCCTAAACGATTCAATTAACTAACTGGTGGGGTGGCAGAAACCTTAGAATCTCGGTAGCTTTTTTCTCAGACAGGCCGAGTTGAATTTCAGTTGAATTTAATGGCCACAAGAAGTGCCTCGCGCTTTATTGAATGGTTCTGACATATGCTTTCAACTGATGAGAAAAATCTCACTGATGCTCCGGCAATGTCAAATATTTTGTGGTACATCCTCCGATTTGCTATTTTTTCTAGTCTACGTGGAGAAAAAAAAACAAGTGGTGAGATTCGTGTTATTTGAATGAATAAAAATCACGAGGTGAAAAGTACAAAGAAATAATGTCCATAATAATAGTGATTATTAAGTTAATATCAACAATATCATCAAAAATAATATTTTCGCTGATCGATTCGGGACATTTATCAAATAGTCAACACTAGATTTTATTTTTCTCGTATTTTTGACCTTGTGATTTGTTCGGTTCAGACAAGTATTATTCGAAGAAAATTTTGCATTATTTTTCAAAAACGGTTCTTAGATCTTTCTGATTATTCAATCTCTTGAATTAAATGTCTCATTACATTTAAGATAATCAGAGACATGAGGAGACCAAGCAGTCACTACGTCACTAGAGGTAGAATAAAATTCCGACACGCTCAGGTTCTTCTGAATGCTATTGCCCTCCTCGCAATTGCCGGTGGCTTCTTGGCTTATTTCAAATGTAAGTACTTCATTTTCCATTTCTATCTGCTTTATTTCCTCTCCCATTTTCCCGCAGTCTAAAGCATGCCGTAGTAGCTGTGTGACCCCACGAAAACCCTCACTTTGGTTTACTTGCGCGGCGGTTTTATTTATAAGGCTTCTCCCTTGGGTTTGATTTCGCCTGACGTTTTCCTTTGGTTGGATACCTCCTTTGGACAATATTCAAGCAAATACGTTCGGAGCTCCTCTCTCCCCCGGCCCGAATGCAAAAGTTATTCTTGGTATACCTATCAAGGAGATCAATCTAGACTCTTCTCTGTTAACGTTTTAATGAGAATATTCCGTTTCCAAGCCGAATCAATATTTCCGAGTCTAGGTCTCCTGGACGCTGAGAGAAGACACGACGTAATATTGGAAAAGTAATTTTTCGAGCGAAGAAGCTGTCATTCATGTTCAATCTCTTGGCAATAAGATTCTGCCACAAATTATTTTTTTCCAAATGACATGGTACTTTTCAAACGAAATAGAAAGTCTAAAATGAGAGTTCTTTGTAAATTCACCGACCGCTTTTTTTTGGCTTTCAAATTTTGACTCGTTTCTTGTTCTTCTCGGGAATTTCATCTCATTGGACACTTCCTCTGGGAGTGCTTTCGATGTCGTACGACATGTCACACCTCCTTTTGGATGAAATCTAAACGAGGATAAAAGAAAGAGGTCTTCTACGTTTCACAGCAGATCCCGAGGGCGGTATTCGATTCGAAAACAGAACTGTTCAGAGGACCAGCATTTCATCCTCATCTAGGCCAACATTATCTCTAGCTGAGCCGAAAAATCCAGCGCCCGGAATCTGTTTACCAGTTATCGTGAATTTTTGTCTCAATCACAAGGTGAGTAGATTTTCCTTTCTCCTATTTTCCTTGTTTCTAGTGTTTTTCTCCACGAAAACCAGATAAACTTTTTGTGTTGTCGTTTAACATGACGGAATGAGGTCAACGTGTTGTCCGAGGGCCTCAGGAATTCTAGGACTCACGGAGGCGTGATACTTTTATTTTCGAGCGGAAAAGAATATTACATTGACTCCTCACGCTCAGAGATTCCAACACGTACCGGATTTTACCATGTACTTTTTTTAGGAGTGTGACTTTTTTTGGAAACGTGATTTTATATTAATAATGGAAAGCATGTCCTGGGGTGCGTGAAAAGTAGAAATGAATTCAAACGCGGAGCTGAAAGTATAAGTCGTTGTTCTATTCATTAGTGGATGGAGATGATTTTTTTTGAAAAATCATCAGAACAATGTCTCGTTGCTAGATTCTACGAATGGCCGTTCTGATAGTGGCCATTTGTTTTGGTAATTTTTAGATAGTAATTTTGAAGACGTGAAAATTGGTTTACGGAGAAAGAAATAGCGAATTTCTTTGGTGTTACTGACAATTCACTGGATATTCAATTTTTTTAGCAATACATTAAGACATTGACTAATGTGATATCCTTCCAGCATCCAACTCTGTATATCTTTGTTTCACGATTCCATTGGAAAATCAAGAGATTCCAGGGAAAGCGTGCAACTGCGATTCAATACACTAATGATCACATTTATCGTACAGTTGCTCTGACAGCTGAATCCAGAGCCTGAAGTGCACAATCAATGAAGCTGTTTGAATTCTATTACCAGTAATTGAGCGTCAAGGCAAATAATTATCACTACATTCTTCACCAAACAATGACAGTGAATGTACTAAAGTACTTGAATTGATTACGCATTCGGGGGTGTTGTCTACACAGTAAACCAATGATTAATTAAAAAATCGGCTCACAGGGAACATCTAAAATTATCGTTAGATAATTACAGACATAAAAGTGTCTAATATTTTCCATGTTTTTTTTGAAAATAATCATTCAAATTTTAAAATAATCTGTATTAAATTATTTTTAAGTCAATATTGCTGAGATGATGGAGTACTAAGTACAAATTTCATTAAAAAATAAACTTCAATTACTGTAATTGTCCTTCTATTTCACCCACAACGATTACACCGGAAACTCTTAATAACAATAAATCGTCTTGTAGAGTTGATCTACTGCATTAGAAGCAGGCTTAGCATAGAAAAAAGCTACACTGCGAAAAATCGATAATTTTTCCAAACAAATACTCTTCTGATAAGAATTTAAAGCGAATGTTACTATAGAAATTTCGGTAATTGGAACGTATATTGACTCCACCCGATTTTGATGTGAAACTGAATTGATTCACCACTTAGTGCCTAAACTGAGTATAATCCCTAATAAAATCAAGGCGGACTCAATTAGGTGAACTCAATTAGGAGTTAGGTGGGTGGAACACGAACACCTTTGAGCACCATGGTGCACGTTTTGGGGTTCATTCCAGCCGCGTCTCCGTCGCGAACCCTGGGTCACGCTAAGTGCTGGAGAGGTTTGTTATGCGTTTCCACAGGTCGAATTGAATTTATTTAAATTTTTAATTTCTTAAATATTTATATACCTTCAGTAGGGAAGGAGTGGGAAAGCTTCCGTCCATCTACCCAAGCATACTGAATTTCAATTCATTAGGACTTGAGTTTATCAATTTATTTATAGCAACCAGTGTTCCGCCATCAGAGATGTTATTTTCCATCACATCCCAACTACAAATAACAACTTTCAATCAGTTTTTCAATGACATACTTCGGAGTCGGTAGAACGAACTATTACCGAAATTTCAGCCATTTAGTTGGCCAAAATCAACAGGTTTGGTAGAATTACATTTTTTCCTCAGTGTAAGCAGTGTTGAACGTGGTCACTACTGGGATGGGTGGCTGCGCGAGAACACTACCGGAAAAAGGGGAGTCATATCTGGATTGAAAGAAATCTGGGACAGAAGAATCGAGAGATTCCATAAAAGCCGAAGACGGTATACAGTGAGACGGAAGAGAAACAAATAATAAGATAATTTACCGGTGGCAGTGGTCATGCGGTTAGTGTACTAGACGTTCAGAAAGTTATGTATTTCTTTCATTTAGTTTCGTAACTGGTTATTACCTAAATTTAGGAAAAACTAATATTGAAATTAAGAAATAAAAATAAAAATAAGAACCAATCAACTCGAGAGCTATAGTAATGGGTTGGAAGTTTACTAAAAGTGTTAATAAACACAAAAGTTTTTCAATCCTAGGTTTTAAGTTATGTGAATATATAAATAACGTTGCTAATACATGAGAACACTTTGAAAAAAAGTATTATAGACTCGTGTGCCAATGGTGCGGATGCGGCCCGGCGCCGGTGGTCCAAATTTGTAGGGCTCTAATCTCGCAATTTCACCGGTGAAGGGTAGCCTCGTCAAAGAGACGACCTGGGCAGATTTCTCCTCGTGCCTCGGGAAATGTGATACAGAGGGTGGGGGTGGTATGGGAACAAATCGTGAAAATCCAAGAGGGTATACGAAAGACCAAATAATAACATAATTTGATGACCATAATAATTCTATTGTATGCGTTAGTTCCATTTTAGACAGAATACAATTATTGACTCTGCGGAAGAATTCCCCAAGAGTTTGAAACGTCGGGACGAAAAAAAATTGTGTTAGTTGTACTTTTTCATTTCAATTTTTGGATTTGCCTACGAGGAAGTCAGGAATCGTTATCAAAATTTAGGTTTGTTCATTGGTATGCTTCTATAAATATTTCAGGTGCCGTACAATTTCACGGTATTTCCAAATTATATGGGCAACTTTGGTCAGCGTGATGCACAGCACGAACTCGAGAATTACGAGGCAGTTGTTGACGTCAACTGTTACGAACTCGCTGCCCTCTTCTTGTGCAATGTCTTCGTACCGAAATGTGGATCGCGCGGTCATGTGGTTAGACCCTGCAGAAGTTTGTGTAATGGTATGAAAATGTTTTAAATGTTTTTATTCAATTCATTCAATTTTAATCGCCAATATTGAGTATTTTACGGCGATTTTATCATTGAAGACTAAAGTTGACAGTCTTCGAAAAATCATTCGGAAGATAATAGGGATTATTTATTACTCATGAGTAATATTTTGTTAAATGTTTGAGTCGAGTAATTTGGTCTATAATTCGAATTTCGTTACAATATTGAAAATATTTTTAAGTAAAAAGACCGATGGGAATGAACTTATCTCTTTTAATACCTGTCAACAGAATTCCAAACAAATTTTTGGATTTTCCAATTGCATATGCAGAACTTTGAAATGCAAAGAATTTGAGGCTCAATGGAATTGCTTCAATATTTGATAAATTACTATCAATCGGATTTTTATTGATTTATCTTTGATGCTGTCGACTAAAAAATAGGAACTATTCCTGCTATTCATAGATCAAATGTTGTTCCCTGAACTTTGTGCAGTGAGTCCAAACACAGGTTGATTTGCGGTGAACTCCGGATTTTGATTGTTCAAATGGCATGCAATATTGTAAACCTCATTATTATTTGATTTTCCCAATTAATTTAGAATTCCGCAATCATTGCTGCGTGGAATTCTATCAGTAGTTACCACATGCATGATCAGCAGTGACGTATCAACGCGATTGCTACAATAAATTTTTCCCTTAATAAATGAAATTCGCGATACAAAGCCAGCGGTTAACTCATACCAATGTTCAATTTTGCTTCTTCAATGTCTAGAAATGACGAGACGCTGTGGTTTCTTCTTCAACGTTTTCGGTCTGAAGATGCCTGACTATCTCGACTGCGACTACTTTCCGGAAAATGCCAACTCAGATGTTTGTGTCGGTCATCACGAAGTGAAAGAGGCTGCAAAACGAGCTGAAAAACCAGGTACATTTTCTTTTATTTCAAAAGTACCCTCTCAAAATGCATCAGAATAATCGCGCTTGAGAAGCAAATACAATTATCAGCGGATTTGAATAATCCCTCTTGTGCCTTCGAGCTTGTAGAAGATCTCCAAACGAAGACCGAGGGGGGAGTCTGGGGAGTTTGGGATTTCATTTAATATCTACTCTTAGAAAAAAACATTGGAACAATTTTTTTCGGGAAAAGATATAAAAATCCGTAGTTTTTAGAAGCGAAAAGTTTTTATATTCTTTTCTGGCTAAAATGTGAGGAAATTTCGCAGAATAAAATTCCAAATCCGAGGGAAAAAAATAGGAAGATATGAATTTTCGTGCGATTATTCTGTAAAAGTCGCCAAAAATAAGTCCTTCATCCTAGATTTTCTCATTCAAGTGATACAAGTACTCCATCCGTCCGTCCATTGCGTCCATTGCCCCCCCCCCAATCAGCATTCACATCGATAGAAAACAGAGCTTAATTATTAATTATCGCAATTGTCGAAGTGATTCCCTTGTTCTGCAAGTTGCTGCCCTCCCGAAGGCATTAGACTATGCACGGGCCCTTTGTTTTGCCGAGGATCTCCGACTTCTCGTATTGTTCCAAAACTTTTCAATGCAATTTCTCCAGCTTCCGACCCATCGCACCATTCAATTCCCTCATTGCTCTCTTCCGACTGGTGAATCCTGGAATATAGTTTAGAAAAAACATTGAAAAACTCATGAGGATCGAACAATGAACGTTGGAATTAATTGAAGCAGAAGGCAGTGGGACTATAGCTGACTCCAATCTATCGGAAAACTCTTCCCACTCTTCTTCCTTTCTCCACCAAGATTCTCGCCAAATCGAGGAGAGTAGGAAGTATTTTATTTTCCGGCTTACGATAAGAGACTGCATCCATAATTCTAATCAAATGGAAAAATCTTTTGTTCCGCTGTTTGCTGTTAGGTTGAAATGAGGTCAGATAAACACCAACGAAACAGAATTGAAAGCCCGTGCTGGTTGTATTTAATGAGTTTTTAGATGGTAGAACCGTAATTGGAATTTATGACGCTCCGGTTTTCTTCATATTCACCAACTAATTGGTTTTCATACCTTTTAGAAAAGCTTCTTGGTGACAGTGGGTGGAGCGAGACAGGGGATGGATGTGAATTTACTGCCAGCTGAAATTACATAGTCACCTTCCCGAGCGTTTATCTACCTTAAGAGAATTATTTTCAGCTTTAATTCTCATCCAAGTCTCTCAGCTTGATTTTTCGTCTCTCCTTCCATCTCATCGAAAGAAAAACACTTCAATTTCCCATGTTTACAGATGTTCATAAATTCCTGACTATTTAACAAATGATTCGATAAAAACAAATTGCATCTGTTGCTAGCCGAGATGATTAATAGCTCGAGAGGTAAAAGGTAGAGAATCTGAAAGGATTTAGAGTGGGTGTGTTAGTTCATTGAGATAGCGCGAGTGTAAATATTACGTGACAGACGAGGTGATATCGACGAGTCTAATACTCGCTTTCTTCATAGCCCGGGGTAGTCACAAGCCGAGAGTCAGAGGCAAATAGTTTATTGATTAAAGCCTCTCTCTCTCTAAGCGTTCTGTGTCAAGATAGATCAGACAATTCTGGACTATCGCGTAAATGGAATCTCGGAATGAAGCAGTCAGCGTCGAGCTAATCGAGCTTTCAAGCGTCATTGGAGATGAAAGAAATTGGAACTACAATCTCCCTCCCGTTAATTAATTTTGAGATTGTGAATTAAATATTGCAATAGAATAGGGCTTTTTCATCCCGCAAGTCACCACTTAATTGACCATTCACTTGATGCTTTTCGAGATAGTCCCAATGGGGAAGGGGGGCTTTCTAAAATTCAGAACTAAAAATTCAATGGAAAGGGGGGAAATGTGTGCAGTGAAATGCAGTTATCTGTATTACGAGCGAATGCATTTGATGATACCACAGTTATGCTCCACCCATCCTTTTTGGATTGTGAAATGTTGGCAGTTTGCACCAGTGGGTTTCAATGCGACGGTACCGGATGCATTCCGGTCGACTGGAGATGCGACGGGCACGTGGATTGCGCCGATCAAACTGACGAGATTGGCTGTGGGGAGTGCGCATCACCACCGGTGCAGTACTCTGTCAACAGTAAAAGTAAGAATCCGGGAATAAGAGATGTCATTGCCAAGCCGGAAATTCACTGTGGTGAACGGAGGTGCATATCTCCAACTCATATTTGTGATGGAGTACTTGATTGTCCTTGGGGTCAGGATGAGAGAAATTGCTGTGAGTAACTCATTAACTTTGGCTTGTCTCATTCCTCCCTCATCCAGCCTTGTCTTCCTTCATCCTGACTTGTCCTCCCACTGTCATCTTAAAATTTTGTGTCAACAGTGAGACTCAGTGAGAGAAATGGCGACATTGGCAAGGGTCGTCTTCAGGTATATTACGCTGAAAATCGAACCTTCATCCCCGCCTGCATCACCCACTGGGAGTCCACATCGGCTCACGCAATTTGTCGTCTTCTCGGTTACAAGTAAGGCCCTTGAATTCTCTGATACCTCATACCTTACAGCCCATAGTTCACTATCTCTCATTTTCCACATCGCTTGACAAGCCGAGTGAACCGCAGAGTCAAGCATTCCGTCAAACTCCGACGTCTATATCGCTCGGTGAGAGCATTGAAACCATGGACCGGGCAATACGTTCGATAACGCGATTGCGAGTCTCTCAAGCATGTCGAGATAGTTGGAGGGGTACTTGCCTCTCTTGATGTAGTAATATCACGGTGGGCTAAACTCAAATCGAAACTCCTACAGAGTCTCGGTCCATTCGCAATTCTTGGGGATTTGATGCTCTTGACATGGCATTGACGGTGTCCATTCTTGTAGATTGTGAGAAGAAATTCTCTTCGTGTTGGGAGCATGCTGGGCGACAGGTTCTATGGGATCAGCATTATACGGCTAGTTGACTGCTTCCTTCAGAAAAAGATGACAGGATTTTTCATGTTTTGAGGGAACATTGAAACCTGTTACAAAGTGTTGCGTAATATGTACTGCACTTGGATAATCTATAATCTATTTAGCTCCATTGAGAATGATTTTGAGAGTCAGTGAAAAGCTGCAACCCAAGCAATTGATGATAACAATGATGTACTTATGTGAAATTGCAGTATCGTCAATTCCTCGGTGTTTTCAATGAAAAGTAACAATATGGAAGTAAACGAGCCGCAGATTGACACATCCCAGCGTTGGAGACTTGCCCAAAAGGGCCAAGGCAATCTTCTCAAGGATCTGCAAATCTGCACGGGTCACAGTGATTATAGAACAGTGGAGCTGGCCTGCTCCGAATACGGTACGTGATATATGTAATGAATCAATACACTAAGAAATCAATCAACCGGGCGATGCATCACTGTGTAGCTTGCGGCCGGCGCCGGAATAATTTCGGCAACGCTAAGCCTCAGTTGCGTATTGTCGGAGGAGTTGAGTCTAGTCCCGGTGACTGGCCCTTTCTTGCCGCTCTTCTGGGTGGCCCCGAGGAGATCTTTTACTGCGCTGGTGTTCTCATTTCGGATCAGTGGGTTCTCACGGCCGCTCACTGCGTCGGAAAGTGAGTATTACAAGGCTATTATTTCAGGTGAAACTGTTGAAAATGACATGTCGCTAAAGCAGTTGGATAGTTTTAGTCATTCAGATTTGTCAGATTGGACAATTCAGCTTGGAATAACCAGGCGATATGCCCACACTTACCTCGGCGAGAAGCGGAAAGTCAAGAGAGTTGTACCCCATCCCAGTTACAATCTTGGAGTCGCTCATGATAATGACGTTGCGCTCTTTCAACTTGAAGAGCGCGTCGATTTTCATGATCATCTGAGGCCAGTCTGTCTGCCGGAGCCAGACACGGAGCTGGCTCCGAAGACTGTTTGCACGGTAATTGGCTGGGGCAAGAAGGAGGATACTGACTGTAAGTGAAGCACTTGCAATTGGAGGAGGGTTAGGACTTATTCTAATCGACTATGTTGTAGCATCCCAGTACGAACCAGCAGTCAATGAAGTTAAAGTACCAGTTCTGGAGAGGGAACTTTGTAACGCTTGGTTGGAGCATAAAGAGCTCAATGTCACCGATGGTATGATCTGCGCTGGCTATCCCGAGGGCAAAAAAGACGCTTGTCAGGTGAGCTCTGGAGGCACATATATCTATCTCTATGTACCCTTATGTTAATAGTCTTATAGCACATTTGGTAGAGAGTATGTGAAACCTAATAGAGAATCCTATAGCTTTGTTTGTATCTCAAAATCTCACAATAAAAATAACAAATCATATGAATTATCAAAGGGTGATTCTGGTGGTCCACTTCTGTGCCAAGACGAAAATGATAAGGAGCGTTGGTTTGTGGGTGGAATCGTCAGCTGGGGGATAAAATGTGCGCATCCAAGATTACCCGGTGTTTACGCTTACGTTCCGAAGTACGTTCCCTGGATTCTCAACGAGATGGCGAAGTATTCGGAGAGGGAAAAAGGCTAACACAGAAAAGTAGTCAAGAGGCTCGGCAAGAAGAGGCTGAAGGACGACAGAAGGAGATTTGAGAAATGGATGATGGATCTCATCAACTGAACTCACACGTTGAGCTACTTGAAAATGGGGGGAAAACACTTTTCAAGGCCCATTCTTATTCGGGTTTGACGTTGATACTGCCGTTATTTTGGATCTTCAAGGCTTTTTACAAAATCAAATTTTTTCCCGACAAAGGTAACGAATGGAAATTAAAATTTACGATGGGACAATGAATTTTTTACTAATCAACTGTAGAACGAGATTTTTTTTTTATTCTATTCATTCATATCTTTGATACAATTGGGCGAACGCACTGTTTTGCGTCACGGCTCTGGAATGACAATGAAATACTCGGAAACATAGTAAGATATAAAAGAGAATACTAGAATTATTCGCGTAGCCGGGGCATCTATTTCACTCACATAACATATATAGCAAAGTTCAGATATAAAAGAGAAATGAGTGGCCGTGGCATTATTTTATATGAATTTAATTAACAACATATTTAAAGCAAAGAATACAAAATCACATAATTTTTGGTAATATATTGCAAACATGAAAAATCGACGCATCCAATGTGTCCTGATAACATTTTCTACTTCATGAGAGTCACAAAGTGATTAATTTATTTTTCGTTGCCATGCAGTTGAAACGATTCCAGGCAGAATACCGAGTGATGTAATGACTTGAGGAATTCAATCAGAGACTATAATTTTTACGATGAGATTTAAAAAAAAAAACGTATTTTCACATTTTTCGAATCGTTTCTACTGTATTGTAAATTCTTTATAATGTAAACAAAACTGTATCGTATATAATGCATTAGATTTAAGAATAGGATCGTTATTTATGTAACGAGAGAATATGGGTAAGGAGGTGTTGAATAATTGCTTCGCAGGATGAAAAAAATTAATGTATGCATAGCTTTAAGTTTCGAGTAAGGAAGGGTCGTGTAAATATAAAATGCAACGGTACTATTTACAAGCTTTACATGGCATATAGATCTTTAGAATTACGGCAGCGTGCATAAAACTAATATATTGAGAAAAGGGCGGTAATTGTATCTTATCTCTTTGCTCAGTCGAGCTTACAGCTCAGCTTTCGGCATAGAAAGTAGAACTAGATTCATGACAATATTAATCAAGTAGAGTAGAGTATATATTAAAATGTTGACTGAATTCTAGGGATAATATATTGCACCAGCACATTTTTGATTCGCACTGAAAAGATATATACTTTATATGGGAATATTGTTTTGTGATGAATAGGAGCCTTATTGGCTTAGGCTTTTCCTAAGCGATCTAGATAATTGTGGTATTGTTGGTATTTGACAAAGGTTTTTTTTTAATTGATTCTTTTGATTTATTCTTCTGCAAGTTAAATTTTTTACTGGAAAAAAAGGTTGATCTTATTCTGACAACGGCAGCAATTTTTATTGGACAATAATCGAGGAAACAGGACAATAATTGTCTTCCTTAGTATCCAGACAACAATTACTTATAATATTTGAGGGATAATTAATAATCACCGACAATACTGTGTGAGGAGACAATAAATAATTTTAGGAAAATGTTCCACCACGGACAATAAAATTAATTTTAAGAACTAAATAAAGAATAGGAAGTCAGAATAAGGCAGACTCAATGAACTATAGGTATACAATAATACGTATTGTTAGGTTATTTCTAAGGTAAATTTCAGAGACAGAATTTCGGAAGATATACTATAGATTGCAAAGCATTACAATCAACTCATTGTTCAAGTATTCGTTCATGGAATTTCATTGAACAGAATCACGAGACAAGTGATACTCAATGAACAGTCAAATATAATTATTTATTACAATAACGGTCTATATAATTTTCGACGAATGTCAATTTCGGTGCTTGTCAATAATATTAATTACAGAAAAAATTGAAGAAATTTGGAGTTGCTAGGTGTGTTGACAATATATTTGGTTGAAGAGGAATTATTAAAGTAAACATAATTAGGGAATATTAAAATTTCATAAAAGGATATTTTGTAGGGTTAATGAAGACATTATTATTAGTGCCTAATATAATATTAATTTAGGCCTACTATATTGCGGAGAACTATTGAAATATAAACAATATACGAGACGATGAATGGATAAGAATATTAAGATTGCTATTTAAAACAGATAATTTCCAAGAATTTTAATTGATTCTACATACCTCAAATGACATCAACCCTAGTCAATGCATCTGCGTCAATTGAAAATCATTCAATTGATGACGAATATTAGATGGCGTTCGTAATAATTCGTTTTTTCGTAAAAATTTTATGAAGAAGTTCCCTTTATTTAAGTGTGAAATAGTCTATAGCAACAATTTATGTTCCACGCAGTTTAATCTCCATCCTTCAGTTTCGCTTAAGTATGTAATGAAATGCTGCGCACAAAGCAACTGTGTCCGGAAGACACTCTGCATCAGAAATTACAGTGAACTGTTAAAAGTCGCATTAAACTACTCCTGTCAAGTCAATGTTGGTACCATACAAATAATATCTTAGCATAAGTGACAATATGAATACTAATAACGTAGGAATAAAGCAATAAAATGCGAATAAATTAATCGACGAGTTGTGAAAACAGTAGATTAACTGTAAGAACAAGAGTCAGTATTGTATTGTTCTCTTCTACAATCGTTACTGAGCTTGATGAGAGAGTGGGAGTTTTTACCTTTCCCTCAACGTCGCGTTTCACCGAATAAAAAACGGACCAATAACGCAAATTATGTAATTCCTCAAAATTGCATGGTCCGTTGATTACTGTGAAACATTGACCCTACGAAGAAACATATTGAAACCATTTTTTAGACACTCGGACACTCCAAAAACTCACAAAAACTATTGTCACCCTCATAGAAAGTAACTGACTCACACCTCTTGCATGCTTGGTCTTGCAGACATTAATAAATAAGACGTTAATATATAACAAATAAAAAAAAAATGCCTGAGTGAACTTGGTACAGCTTTAGGATCTATTTAAGCAATCGAACCGATTTTGGTCGCTCCTCGGAGTGCACACAGAATCAAAATTTTTCTTTTCCATAGACGATTTATCGTTGTTAACACTTAAAGAACGTTTTAAGCATTGGTAATTGACGAATGAGATATTGTAATACTGTGGAGTTTATAAATGTGATTGCTTGAAGTGCAGTATGCACGGAATCCTAATCGTACAATCAATGGTCGATAATACTTAAATTAGATAATTAAAACGTAAACACGATTGTTCGCATATAGATTTAACTAGACAATATAATTACTAGATCTATTGAATGTGTATATATATAAATACCTGAAGATATTCCTCATATTATTGGAATGTTGATTATGTGAACAATTACACTTGGATTACACTTTGGAGTAAAAGTAATGTTTGTATGTTGAATATGTTATAAATTCATATGTAGCACTATTCTTCACATGTTATGTGTCGCTGTGATGAACATACATAGGCTTTAGAAGATGTTGTAATTTCACTAGAGGGTAGATTAATCGCTACATTTGAGTGTGATATTAACAATTGTTGCTACCAATCGCCTAGGTAAGCGTTTGTGTCTTTTACATAGAATTTCATGTTATCTCACTGTCACGAAGACAATTGTGTCATCTAGGGGGAACGAGAGGAGGGGGGAGGGGGGGGGGTGATAATATGTAAATGGTCAAGTTCATTGCAAATTGAAAATGATGTGGAAAAAGTTTGGCCGCCGGTTAATAATCGTTGTATTGTAACTGTAGTGGCTAATGTGATGTTAGCACTCTCTTGCCGGTCAAGAGCTGTAGAATATTAGAATGTACCACTTAAGGATTGATGACAATGTCTAGATGACAATGGTTTTGTTAGAAATTTTGAAAACTCAATTGAAGATGTATTTTTGCAGATCTTCGGTATACATACGGTATATAATGATTAATAATAATACAATGAGCGAAGAGGTGAGACAGTAGATTCAAAGTACAAATATTATGAAATGATGTCGACAGGAACGTAGATACAATATTGGAGGATTTTTATTCACATATCTGAAGGTAACAATGAAAATCTGCAGAAATATATTCACAGAGGCTGTCTTAAAACGGGTGGATTATTGTGGAACAGATTTATAAGATTGGTACAAAAATCTATATTGAACGAGTGGTGTCAGCGGTATAGGTAATTTATACAGAAAAATGAATTATATATGGAAACAAGAAAAATGTATCTCAAAATGAATACATAATATATATTTATGAAACATGAGTGTTGAACAATAAATGATGTATTGTAACATAAAATGGTGACTTCTCTTCATGAACTTCTCGAAGTAAATAAGTATAATAACTCAAACATTTTTCGGTAAAGTGTTACTTTACGGGCGCCTCTGATTACCTCATCATACTTGACACTAATTGTGCCATTACCTTGTTCTGATGTTATAAAGTCATAAACTGGTTGCTTTAAATGATTTGCTATGTTCAGGACATAACTGAATT
>JAPYZM010003398.1:0-11321 GCA_030522845.1 Psyttalia concolor
CACGTGAAAAAAGTGGTTTTTGACTCGTGGGATTATATCACTCGCCTTCGGCTCATGATATAAACCTCCCACTCGCCAAAAACCATTTTTTTTTCACTTCTTACGAAATATACTATTCTTGGGGAAAATAATAAATTTGAATCTAGGTAACGTTCGAAAAGATAATCGATCCGGGCTTTAACTAGAAAATGTGTCTGATAATATTTGTCAATTCTAATTTCCTGCAATTAGAGGGCAGTATTCGGGGTTGTGTAATACTTTCACATTGCATAATTTGTTCGCCTGCCAGAAACTGATTAGATTAACGAGAATCATCGGAGAAACAGTGATGTTCGATTATTATTTATGAGCTAATTAAAAAGAGTAATTAATGAATTTCTAATTTTGCAGACAGATTCACACCAATGATGAAGAACGCATTTCACTGGATTTTTGGGACATGTCCAACTTCTCATTAAAAGAGATTCCGAATATGGAAATTGGAAATAATGGCAGATTGAGTGTCTCGAATCCTTGATCTTGAATTTCTCTCCAACCAACACACATGCAATTATCATTTACAAATTCATCATATTTGTAAAAATAATCAATAAAATTATGAGGATAGGACTCAAATCCGGTTGAGAGATATTAATATTAAGTATGGTTTTTATTAAAAAATGTATGATGTAGTTAATATGTACATTTATCTGAAATTCTCTTCGGGTCGTTTTCTACCTACTTGAAGGATACATTACTCGAGCGAACTTCAATTGTTACCACCTCCATCATAAGTCTTCCAGTATTTATGGAAATTATCTTTAATTATTTCATTTGAAAACGGAGAAATATACTCCTCTAATTCAATGAGATGAGCACTTTGCAATATAAATGATTTCTGTAGTCATTTTATTTTTATTCTCGAGCACGCTGCTCATTGGATAGGCTACATATTCGTAAGTAAAATATTACAGAGACCCGGCCAATAAATAATAAGGGAACCGACAATATTCCGCGAAAGGACAGTTTCTTCACAGAAGAATAATCGAGGTCGTCAAGGTAGAGAGTTCCAAGAGTCATATACTCCGCTCAAGAGAGGGTATATTTACCCAAGGCTGGAATTGAGGACCTCCATGAGAACGCAACCTGATCTACTCTGGTCTAATCTAGTCTCTACTTTAGTGAATGGCAATTTCACTGCCGTCACTTTATCTCCAACAGACGTCTCCACTCATTCATTCTTAATTAATGCTGAAATAAATCTGAAAAATAAATGCATTCTTAATTGTTCAGTCAGGGCAACATTGATAATGAAGAACGCGCTTGGTCAGATTTTTGGAGCAAATCTAGGGTCTCATTAAAAATTATACTAATTACAATATATTCATATTGGAAGAATAAACCATTGGGTATTATTAATTCGTGATCTAGATCTTCCTACTTTTACTTTAATTTTATCAATAAACACGCAATGTTTATTTGCAGATTCACAAAGCTATAAAAATGACCAATAAAATGAGGAACATGAACGTGAAACCTGGGAGAACACAGAAAAAATGAGAAGTAACGTCGATGCAATGTTTGGCACAGCTTTTGACTGTGAGTCAAAAAAAGATCGCGCGGTCTCCTGGGTAAGCCCGAAGAAGAATGGTTTATCAAGTGGCTGGTAAGACAGTCGAGCTCTAACCGGGAAACGCACCGGACCTTTCTCACATGAAATTCATTTCCGCGAACTGTTTAAAACACGTGACCCATTGAATAAACACGCTCGAATGAGTAAAGTTGTTAATTAAAATCCCTATGCTCATAGCACCGAAGCTTTCTATAAAGTACAAACAGAAGCAGGAAGGTATTGAATTACTGTGTAATAAAAAGCAAAATTAATTTTCATTCGTTTGAATCTCAAGTCCAGAAGCTAAATTTTTATTGAAGGTAGGTAGACTTTTCATCATTACCTTTGAGTTCAAAGTTTTAGGTGCATTATTTATTCATTTTGATAACGAAATTATAACCAGGCAAGAATTGAGGGCAATGCATAAATAAAATTTCATTATAACCATACAAAAAAATGTTACAATGATATAAAAAATGGCTGGGTCAGTGGAGGATGAAATAAAATAGTATAAAAAAAATTGTTGAAATTCCGGTCAAGCACGTGCGGTCTATAAATGCATTCGTCGCTGTAATTCCCTCTCTCCATAACAATGCTGAACTCATTTGTTGAATAGATTCAGTTGGTTTAATTAAGTTTTATGTTCAATAACAGAGAGAAACGTGGCTGCAGTCTAAACAAATTAATCAGTCATAAAAGGAAAAAAAATGTTTAAAAAAATCTATTTTTAATAGAACAGAGTGCACCTGTTGTGCCGTTTTATCAAGTTACGAGGAAACTTTTTTAATAGAAAAAAATATGTTGTGAAAATAGAAGGAGGAGAAAATATTATAAATATGACGGGATTATGTATCTCATAGTGGCAGTTATTCGTGTGACACGTGCGACCCTGGCCGCATCACTGAACTTGCACTCAGCATCATCTCCGCTCCTTCCTCGTCGCTTGATTCTTTGGCACAAGCAACCGACAATTCCATTGACCTTGATCAACACTGTACTGTGATGAATTCCTCGTATATGAAATAAAAATTCAATAATAATCGTAAATTCCTACTCATCAGTTACAAAAATAGAAAGCACTCCACTCACTCCTCACCCGGACTCCTATGAGACAGACTTTTCGGCATGCACTTAAGAACAGTTGGTTCATCTCCCCATCAATCACACTTCGCTTGTTAAGAATACCGGGACTATGTACCTCAGAAATGTTCTTGTGTTACAGTTTCAGATGCGGGTAACATGACGTCAAATGCAATTAAAGGCATACGGAGGAAGAAGAGTTCATTGTGTGAAGTCAAAGTCGCTGTAATTGGAGCTCCTGGAGTTGGGAAAAGTGGTAAACTACGCATTTCCGTAGATAATTGTAATTGTAATGTGAGTTTGATAATGTCAAGTGAATGTTAGTAAATAGAGTAAAAGAGTTACACAACAGTGACCAAAATTCATATTTTTGTCTTTTTTTTTTTTGTTCATAGCTCTGTAATAAACTAATAAATTTGCCTGATTATTAATTCACGGCAATGGTGGAGAATTGTACGCTACTAGAAATAAATACTCTTCGATTTACTGTTAAGTGAATTGAAAAACTAAGAACTCGGAAAATGTAATAGATGTCTCACTAGCCCGTGTAATTCGAGTATTTTATCGTTTTGGAAACTTTACTAAAGTAACGAGTATTATTGAAAACAAGAAGAATTTAATCTTGCTTTGTTTCATTCTTCTTCAAAGTATTCCAAATTAATTACATCACATTTTTCGATTTACAATTTCCCTGTTCATTGAATGAATTCTCCAGTTAAGACGAAAATTCTGAAAACGGTAAATATATTTCAGGCTTACAACTAGTGATTTATTGTTTCATTATCATTAACGGTTCATTACTCGAAGATAAAACAAAACATATTAATACGCTCGATGAAATCCACTATATAATCGAAATTAAGCATCCTTGTAATTATTTCAATTGACATTATTGAACAAAACATTATAAATAACTAGTGCACTTTGAATGAATATTGATTGAGATATAAAAAACTTTATAAATGAGTTTAAAAAAAAATAAACTAAAAATAACTTTAAAAAAAAGTTCGAAATATAAAAGTCACTGCATCCAAGACTTATATGAAACTCTAGTTCGGAATAATCCATTCGGGCTGAGGGAATACAAAAACTTTTGGCCTTATCTCAGTCTCAAAACAAGCAGTATCGGCTCTTTCCGTATGGGCTGGCGTATTTTTCCTTGATCTCATTCTCAATTTTAAGTTGTTCATGCTTTTTATGTGAAAAAAAAAGATTTCACTCAAAGAAAGAGGAGAAGATGTTGTGTCTATGAAGATTGAAATGAGACTAGAGATTTCTATGGTTATTCAAATTAAGTTGATCTCTCCAAAATAGGGTTACATTTGAGATTCGTATTGCGTAGTCCAAGTTTAAAACGAGTATTCAACGCGTTTAAAGGGTATCATTAAAAAACAGAACAATTTAACTATAACTCACCTGAGTAGTTTTCAAAATATTACTGCCATTGAAACGGTTTTCCATTTACAATTCTTTAATTTAGTCAAAAATGTTTTCAGTTATAAGGGAAATTTTCAATTTTTAACCAGTTTTCTTAATTGGCAACTGATTCGATTTATTTATCTATTTATTATCATCAACGGGTCAGTAATGAAACATGAAAATAACCCATATCAATACGCCCGATAAAATCTACCACTTAACTCTCATTAAAGAACCTCATATTTCTTCTGATTATCAATAACAAATAAGCCGAGGCGTAGAGCACCTGTGAATAAAAACATAATAAAAATTCCCCCTCATTTTTCCTCATTTTCCCTCTTTTACTTTATGTTACGACACGAGGGAATAATGTGGACCCGATAACTCATCCTGGAGCCCGCGGTTGAGAAGAGGTAGAGAAAAGGGGCCTCTGAATTACAGAGATGTGATTCTTGCAGAGCTCGGCACACTGGGGGAAAAGTGCCGACATGTCTTAAAAGCAGTCGAGCATTTCAGTTTGTTATAGTAATAATAGTTTCTTCAGCGTGTGCCGGAAATGATAGTACAATTTAAAGTTGCCACAGGCGCTTTCAACGACAGTTCAAAGCTCACTAGACAAAGCTCACTAAACTAAAAACTAAACTTAATATTTTATCGAGTGTTCTTTAACTACGCTGAACTGTCCAACGGTTCATCTAGATTAATGACACATAGAAAAAGCTACGCGTATCCGAGTTCTAAGTCGTAATTTGCGATTTTAAAAAACTGAATTACGATTTTCAAAAAATGTCTCAAGAAGTAAAGCTTGATGGATTCCATATCTCCTGAAACGTCAAGATTTACAATTATTGAGAGAATGTTTTGTTCAATTTTTATTCTCATTTTACAATTGCTAGAAAAAAAATTGAAAAAAACAACGACGTCCAAAAAATTTTGGCGCATATGCATTGCAGTTATTTATATGGCTTTATAAAAATCCAATAGAATAGAATGAAATAGCAAATACGTTACCGTTTATATAGAATTTTTTCATGTGTAAAAATTAATTTTGGTTGATAAAATTGAATTACTGCCAGAACTGAAGTTTCTGCGGCAAATAATATCCCGGAATGAAAACTTTTAGTCTCTTGAATCTGTTCGAAACATGCAAGATTCAACTCAGTCTGTCTGGGTCTTTCGTGAGCAGCAACTGTGGTTGGAAGACTAGTATTGTTGGGACTCGACGAGTTTATATGAGTATTCATCCAGCGGTAGACACTGGAGACTCTCATCGAACGTTCTGAACTTGGGGGTTTTGGGATTGATAATTGGTCTCATCCGTAGATATTATTTGAAGAGAATTAAAATTCAGGAAGAGTCCGGGTTTGCTGCTTTTCATTTTATCCAAATCAGATAACTAAAGTTGCTTAGGTTCCTTGACTCAATCAAGGTTTGGAAGTTTTACTGGGATCCTCCGTTATGAGCAGAGTCCTTTGACGTTCAAGTCAAATTAATATTCGCCTATTAAACATACATATTTGGAATTCTGAGCCACTAACGATGACGGAAGATAGGGGAATTAAATTTGAAAGTTTTATCAACATTAATGTGGAAAGGGGTGAGAAAGGAGGTGTGTGTATAAAAATTACGGGTGACAAGAATGCATTGTCCCAGAGGGGCTGAATTTTTCTCACACGTTAATTTCGTTTTCTGTCTCAATCTCTATCTCTCTCGGCTCCATTAAGCTCGTTCTTATCGAGGGCTATGTATTCAAGTGAAGGGGAAATGGAGGAAGGGAAGGGTGAGAGAGGAAACAAAACGGGGTGGAACGGATAAGGTCTCGCATTATATTAAAATTAGCCCGAGTTTTTGGCGCTCTCTGGCGTAATGAGAGTCGGCAGTCCCACGGCGTAACACACTAGGTGCATTTTCACCGGTGGGAGTTTAATGTGCTGTAATTAAAAAAAATTAGAAAGAAATGGGGGAGGGATTAGTATTGGTGACGGAGCGAGATAAAACCGGGCATAAAATAGTTCATCGCTAATTAATTTTTTTGATTTCACGTTAATGAGATGATGAGAGAAATCTTATATCTACTGTTGAGAGATTGATTTATTTGTTTCTAAACATTTTAGCGCTTATGGAGGCTAGTATTAATGCCGACGTGACGTAATATGACAAGATGGTAAAAAAAACGACATTTAGTTGAGCGAGAAACAAATATTTGAAATTTCTCTACGCAATTCTCATAATGTATTTTGTTTCTTGAATTATTTGATTTTACATTTCTTTCAAAATTTGTTTGTAGTTAAAAATAATTCTAGAATTTATGAAGAGTTATAGAATATCAAAGCGGAAAGAAAAAACTTGACAATATTTCATCGAGACCGGATTCTCCAGTTGGCCAGGGTGTATATACTAAAAGGATTAGAGAGAAATGGGAAAATTTGTAATGAAATGGGTATAAAATAGGTAATAGTTCGTTAATGCCATTTGCGGATTTTAAAATAATGACTTGATGAGAAAAGTCTGAAAAAGTCTTTCAAAAAAATTCTTTTGTTTACATGATATGTTTAAAATTTCTCGTTGCAATCCTCACGCTTTCCCTTCCGCAGATTCTTTTATAATACACTCAGCACATTGGGTGATAGTTATTGAACATTACCGAATAGCAAAGCGAGTTTCAGTTTATTCTATAAAAATATTCTTTATGGTGATTACCTACCTTGCATTTTATAAATTTTTCTGATGTCACTTGACTGCACGTTTGGTCCACAGAATTAAGAGAACTTAACGCAAAAAAACGAATTTTTCATTGCACTTTGTCATTATAATAGCCAAAAATAATCGAAAGTTGAATGGAAACTCAATGACAATTATCTATCGAATTCGCAACGGAAGTTTTTCTTGCGTTTAAATTTTATATCTGCAATTCTCATGCCTTCCTTTCTCAGAGTATTTTGTAAAAGCACACGCGACCTCGGAATTTGTTTGCAGTTGAAAATAGTTGTAGAGTTTATGAAGAGTTACTGGATAAGAGGGGCGCAGAAAAATATAAAAATATTTTATGGCGAATCAATCTGCCAGGCTAGACACAGTGGATAAATAATTCTAAACCGACAAACGGCAGCTGCGTAACAACTTCCACAGGCTATTTATACATTTTACCTCGAATAGCCCTGAATCTCAGAGTTAAGCACGAAACATCGTAATTCTGTCTTGTTATGTTTTTTCTCTAGTGAACCACAAGTTATATTTTGTTTTTCGCGACCAGGAATTTCGAGTTTTCGTTTTCACGAGAAATTTGCAGAAGCAGGTATTTTGTTTTTGTATTGTTAAGTGGCGAGGAAAATCTGGGAGTAGAGAATGGAATGGATTCAGATGAGATGAGCTTTTGGAGTTCACTAGATCCTTTAAACAGGTCACGCACTCATCCCGATGTATTTCGAGAACCTTCGGCATGTCTTAATACTCTCGTACTCGACTCAACTCCACCGATAAATCTTTCACCTCTGATCCCTGAATTAAAAATGCTGAAGCTCTGTTAACACCGAATTTCCCGATTTTAATTGAAAAATTCCCGGTCATATCTCTGAGGTTCAAGCATCTTTATTCAGGATGGGGCAAAAAACAAGCCCCAAGGAGTTATCTCCCCATGAGGTTGAATAAAATGTCAGAATTAAAAGGGTCTGGGTATGAGGGAGATAATAAATGAACGATAAGTAAA
The DNA here is from genome assembly GCA_030522845.1 of Psyttalia concolor. NCBI lineage: Eukaryota > Metazoa > Arthropoda > Insecta > Hymenoptera > Braconidae > Psyttalia > Psyttalia concolor. The sequence goes on from JAPYZM010003398.1 coordinate 7,797, forward strand.
TGTACCCCGTGCAGACCTTTTGTACGTTATTTTTTTTGACTGTCGACGACAACGACAGGGAGACAGGTTGGCGGTAAAAATAGTGTGGTGTACCTCGAAGCGGGTCACTAGGCTGCCGACTCTCGTTTCGCCTTTCGTCTCTCTGGATTAACAAGCCTTGGAAAGAGAAAAAAAATTATGATGAAAGTGAGCTTGTTCACTTTGCCCCTGGGAATGAGGCACAAAATACAAAACAAATTTCATCTTATGAGGTTTTTAAATGGAACAACTACGATAACTCACCGAATTTAGGAAAAATTCGTTCCTATTATTATGAGTTCGTCGGTGATTTTTAGAGATCTATCCCTACTTTTTAGGAATTGGTCTCCAATGACTAGACATTTGTGATCATAAAATTCAACGATTACGAAATTCGTCGATTCCGTGATTCTGTCACGCTTTTTGATAGTATTACTATGCACTTCCGATGACAATATTCTCGAACTATAAAGCCCGGGTGTCTCTCGAACGGAACGTTATCTAGATTGTTTTGATTTGAATTGTTTTTTTATCTACAAGGCGTTTATTTGGCAACTCATTTTTTGTTATCAATAGACCTCCGAAAATAATAAATATATATTTGAATAAAAATACAGGAAATAAGGGACATTTTCAGAGTGTTTTTGAGAAATATTAAGAAGTAAGTAAAAAGGTAGGGAGTAAAGGGTAAAATTAAAAATGTTAAATACCTGGGAGGAACAATTGAGTACATGGACCCCGTGAAGTGATAGATGATAAGCCTCGCAATTTTGCATCAAATTTTTTGTCACGAGCGCTCTTTATTCGGGTATAAAAATAAATTTTGAAAATGCAGAAAACGTAAATTAAAAAAATTTTGTTTACTCTCTACTCCCTAAGTTGTCAATATTTTTCATAAGGGCTCTTTGAGAATGTTCGTAATTTTCTTTAGTTTTTTTCAAATATATATTTATAATTCTCAAGGATCTACTCTATCTATTCGTAGATCTATTTGTAGATCCAGAATTCAACACAACAAAAATCTAGATAACATTCACCTGGTACACGCGGGCCGAAGGTGAATTTTTTAGTTATAAAATTAAAAATAAAATTGGAAAGAAAGTTATGAATTTGGTTCTATCGGTAAAATATATAATAAAATCACTCTTTCAATTTCCCCTCACGTGATTCAGCGGATACTGGTGGAAATTCTATTCTTCTGCCAAAACGCGAGAAATGAGACGACTACTATAAAAAATTTAGATGTTAAAAAAGATAAAGTGAATGATGGAGTAAGGGAGTATTCTTGACTGAACTTGCATCCCCTGAATATTTAGTGGTACTGGCTCCTCTGAAGTTATTCGACATTATTTATCACCTCCGATTCGAACCCACAATTCATAACCATGTTTCATCCAAACTCAACTTCCCCTCAATTTCTTTCACCGAATTTCCCTTGTTGTCATCGATTCGTTTATCTCATTTCCGTATTCTGTAAGACCGAATAAAAAAAAATCGGTCGAGTGTTAAGGCGAACTCGAGCTGGTGAAAAGACCAGGTATCGTTTGTGATTCAAGCCACGGTGGTTATTTGAATATTCATCGCGAAGAAAGGATAGGCCCTTCACTCGGATAATTACATGGATCTAAGGAAAACTAATTATTTATTCCTTTGTTACTGTCGGAGTAAAAGAGGGTAAACAATTGAAACGGAGTTGAGAAATTTCTCGAATTTATTTCCGGGTCAAATGAGTTTTAAGAAATTATTGGTCGCACCATATTTTTCGAAGACAAAAAGTTAGGGAAACAAACCCCAAATCGGCTTATGCAACATATTATATCTAAAAATATATATTCCTTTTGAAAATTGCAAAAATTTTCAGCGAAAATTATGAGTTCAATTGTTTTTTGATCTTCATAAGCACTCGTTATTAACATTAAACAATTGACGGTTTCTGAAGAAAAAAAAACAAAATCTTTGATCTCGCCGTCAATAATTGCATATTGGGGACCTCCAGTTTAAAGGAGAACAATCTTAAATTTGTCGGTCATTTGTTATACTGACAATTGATAGACCAGCTCCCACATTAGATTTACAGTTTTATAATCTAAAGCACAAATGGAATCAACCTCAATGTAGAAAAGTAGAGGGAAAGAAAAAAGATTTCGATTTCACTTCCTTCGTGTAATAATGGTATTTGTGGTGGAAATATGAGTCTAAAGTTTCTTTTATTTCTATCAAAAAATTTGATTGTTGACATTTTTTGGATTTGTGAAAACGGTTTTTGGCCCGTCAATTTTGACTATTGTTCAACAATACATTTTTTTTGTTCGGTGTTCAATATGACCTACAAAATCCATATAATGGAAATTGCAGTTACTCGATCTGTTCCGTTAATTAACATATAAATATTATGAAAAAATAATGATTTCATTGTGTTCTTGGAGAATCCTTTTTTTAATATTAAGAAAAAAGAAAAATCATCGTCTGAATCAGCTTCAGAAAACTTCTGGTACTTAAAGGAAGCGGTATAAATCCCCCACCTCCCCTTTAATGTATTTACGTCTGTGGAGATCTTACCCTGGAATTTTTGGTGTTTGTCCACATGGCGCAGCCCACTAGTATAAACAATTGAACTGGGGTAATACGTGTTTTATTGCTCGTCGGAAGAGTTAACCCCGCTCGAAAATAATGATTTAAGGCTCCTGGAGTATTGAAATTTTGCAGCTGGCCGAAAAGTTTTTATACGTGGGCTAAAAATTTATCATTTATTGCAGCCCTGACCGTGAGGTTCCTGACAAGGAGATACATCGGGGAGTATGATCATCAGCAAGGTGAGACAATAAAAATTCATGAGCCGAAATCATATTGAATTTCAGAACACGAAAATGTTTTGATCTTCTCTTCTGTTTTTTTTTTCGTTCGAGACTGTTTCTCTACGCGAATACCTTGAGATATCACGTCTGATCTAAATTAGTCCGACAAAATTGAAAAGAGAGGACTGAACCGTGTGACATTGATGTTCCAACGAAAATATGTCACCATTTGTTAAATGAGCTTATCGATTTGTTACACTTAGTTAATTGAGAAAGTGGAATTACTCTGTTTATTTTAGTATATTTTCTTAAAACATGTAACAGATCTGTTTTTCTGATTATGAAGTTGTGATGATGCTTTTTATATATAGTCTGGTGGAGAAAGTCAGAAGTATGGATCATTAACTTCTGAGAAAAAAGAACTCTACCTCTTGACAATTTATAAAATGACGATGAATTAGAAAATGGCCATCTCTGGAGATGACAACCATTCTTTCCTGCGTAATTTATGAAAAATTCTTTTGCCGTACTGCTTCTAGATCTTTCTCGCCCGGGAATTGGTATGACATACTTCCCAAACTCGAAAACTCTAAAATCACTACGGCAAAATATCATGCCGGACGGTACCTTATGGGGTTTTTGCTCGCGTGGTTGGCCACCTCGCCTTCGGCTCGGTTTGCCAAACGCCACGCGAGCAAAAAACCCCATAACG
>JAPYZM010003399.1:0-11317 GCA_030522845.1 Psyttalia concolor
TTCCTCCTCATCTCCTCAATGTTCCAGCCTATCGAATGCGCCCATTCTCATTGTAACATGTTCCGTCTCGGAATCTCGCCGTTTATTCCAGCCTCTATCTTCAAGTTGTCACTTCTTTTCCCTCCATCACCCAGGTCTCCTTGTTTTCCCATCAAAATTGATTTGAATCTTGCTAAACACCCTCTCTTGCCTCTCCTAATTTACTTTTTATTCATTATTTCGGCTCTTGTATAACCTCGTATGGTATTGCCTCGTGATCCGCCGTTCATTCTAACCTTATTCTTCGAATTGCTCCTTCATTCTCCTCTGTCGTATCGTCTGCATTGTTTTGCCGTAAAAGTCCTTTTCTATAATGACAAGTACGTGGATTCGCCTTCCCTAGCCCACTTTTTATTCATTATTTTCCTTCTTTTACCACCAAAATCACGAAAAAACTTGTCTAATTCGGCCCAAGCCATCCTACCGTCATCATTTTCATGGAGCAACCGCATTATAATTAATTATATAACTTACAATTATTGATTTTCAATGCCAGTATCGCCTGCCGTAATCAACAAATTTAAATACAAATAACAAAGTTGAATAAATGGACTTGAAAAAATTTATAGGTTACGGTGCGGTGGAAGAGAGCGAGTAATATGCCTGTTTTCAGTGGTAGTCGATAACAACGGGCGGTCTTTTCCCCCTGGAAGGAGTACCCTAGATCCAGTTATTGTTTTCCAGTGTTCCCTTCTTGTCGATCGACTCTTATATAAAACCCCCCGAAGGTATAAGGTATATACCTGGTGAACTGGAAGTGGCTCCAGAGACAAACGAGGTACCCGATCGTATTTATGTAGGTTTTTCTGGCTCATGCGGTTCTTCTGCCACACATTCTTGTTGTCCCTCTCGCTCTCACACCAAGTGTACACGTATCTTGGTTAAGGGTCACGGAGATTGCCTAACCAACAAAACACAGTGCACTAACTCGACCTCGACTGTTAGTCGCTTGTCGCTTAGGTATATCCCACCACGATTCTGAATTTTACTCTCCGTCAGAGAGAAATAAAGAGTTGGCGGAAAAAAAAGTTTAAATGGTATTCCTGTGTTTTTTTTTCTTTCTCTCTCCATTTCATTGCTTAAAAATTCATTGTACACCGATGGTTGCCATCGATATTAGCTCGACAAAATATCCCTCCACGATTTTCTCAGCCATTCAATGATATATCGCCAGTTTAAGTGCACTGACTTGTATGTTATACACATCTCATGTATTTTAGCCACTCTACCAGTGCTTGTAGATTTATACGCCATGAGATGTTGAGGAAAAAAAAGTCGATGGATAAAAAAAATGGAAAAACTGAAAATGAATAAGTAATGCATTTCTGTGGAAGATATTTATACATACACTTAGAGTAACAGAGAGGACAACTCGAATGTCGCATCACGATCACATAAAATGCATCTCTTATAGGGATCTTTCAGTCGTATGCTGTCTTGCGCTCTCTTGCAATGAATTTTTTACAAGACAGGTTTCAAAGTGCCTGAAATATTTTTCGACGTTGACTTAAAGGGATAACCATGTTTATTCAATCTTTGGCATACTTTTTTCAGATTTTTTTACACTTCATTAACAAACTTTCCACTGTGGAAAACTTGGGATAACGAGACAAAATTACAAAAATTCAATGAGTTGTTTCGATTCCATTAGCGAATTATTCTGGGAACGAAATAATTTATTGAATAAATATTTCTACTATCTATTCCCCCTATTCCAATTTTCACTTCCTCATGCAAAATTAATTGCAACAATCTATTCCACGCCATTTGACAATAACAATCAAAATATCTGCCCTATCAGTTCCATTTATATTCACCCACCGAAGATTTATGGATTCTAGGGTTCATATCGTACAAGTCAAATAACCATAATATGCATGTACCCCAGCATTTATACATGCACAACGTTGAATGAGGATCCATTAACTAAATGCTAGGAAAATGTTATCGCTACTCGCATAGAATAACCATTTTCGGTTTTCTCCACAGGTGCAATATTGTCCATACAGCCGTGTAATAGTTTGGAGGGGTCACAGGGGGCTGTGGTTGAGGCTTATCGTTTATATTCGTCGCACGTGGCTTTTTGCACTAGCCAACGCCTCCACATGTTTAACAGATATGTGTGCACATGTAGTGATGATGTCGGCACGTTTTCCTGCTACCGACGCTTTCACCTTCGCCTTTGCCATCATCGGGCGCCACCACCTGTGTGTAACGCCCCCAACATTCCATCATTATCTATCGGTTTCCGTGATTCAACACAGTCACATTATCGATCTATTGTTTCAGTGTGCTTCGTTTCACTTCTGTAGTTCAACTCCACTTCAATGGAGAAAACGCAATACAAATAATTTCTGTTTTCTCTCGACGCACTTGAATGTTAAAATGGCGGGATTATTCTCATCTTGACGTCGGAATTTTTTCATATATCTATCTTTAGAGTTATGTGTATGAAAAAAGCGCTTGAAAGCTTCGGGGAAAGAGAGTAGCGAAACCCCTCGTAAACGCCGTTAACGGGAATTGGATCTGACGGATTCATCTCTTCTTTTCACCCTTCTCTTCATACTTCACGTCTCTTTGTTGTATCTCTTCTCTTCCTGGCACGTTATTTCTATCTCTCTTTCAATTCTTATGCTTTTTTTGCCGGACGAATCGTACCCGAAGTGCGTATTGCAAATGCTCCCGACCTCCGATCCTTGAATTAAGTTGCGTGAAATCTCTTCTTGTGTCTCTCCTTGTACTGATTTCCCAAGGTTGCGTATGTGGAGAAGTATAGGGAGAAGTGGATGGGAATGAGACAAAGTTACGGGGCTTATGGGGGGAGGGGTATTCCCTCACGAAAAAAAATGATGATGGAAATAAACGTGTAGGTAGTGGAGGGAATTCTGTGGTGGATTTTAGCGAGATTTTTTTCGCTTTGAGTTTTTCGAGGGGTGAACTGAGGAGGTTATATTTATTCGAGGAGTGCTCGCTAGCAAAATTAATTCTGAGGTTTTCAAGAATAAAAGGGATTCGGAATTATTTACTTTTATTACTTTATGCCGAGTTTTTTCTGAGGTTTTATTTTCAGAGGAGAGTAATAAAGTTGGGGAAAATGTGTTGAATCCATTGGGGGGAGTTTAATGGAATTTGTTGAGTTGAAGAATTCATTGACGTAGGCTGAGTTATTGGAGTGATTTAAACAACGTGCGGTAAAATGGAGCATTCGTGATATTTTAAAATCATTGGTTTGCATTCCGAGAAGTAATGACCAGAGAAATTCTGGGAAATCCTTGGTCTAAATGCGCATCGTCTGTGATTGATGCAAGTTTCTTCATAAATTTTTACGATTTATTTATATACATTGTTTTATAGTTTCAAACCCGAGCACGTCAATACTGATACATGATTTCCTGTGACATTTCAATAAAAAATTCATCAAAAATTTCATAATTAACAAAACCAGTTTTCAAAGTGTCAATTATTAATATTTTAAATGTTGTTGTATTTGCAAATTGCAATTCATGTTTCTCCCCTTTTTTTAATCGTACGCACAATTATACAAAATTATTAAAAATAGAAAATTAGCGGTATCGCTAAACAACTAATAGTATTATAAAATGTAAAAATGTGACAAGAGAGTTGCGAAAGAGAGTTAGATAAAACTTTGATACAATTTCAAACCAAATCAATCTCCTTCTCTTTCTCATTTAAATACCAAATTTCTGGAATTAGCTATCTAAAACTCTAGAATAATGTATGATCTCAATAAATCAACGTATGAAATTCTCCGAATGAGAAACGTTGAGGTTTCATGGCAATTCAAGGCGACGTTTATAATCTGAACGGAGGTGGAAAAGCCCTCGAGGCTGGCTCCGTCGATAAAGCAGTGGTTGAGGAGATTTCTGTGACTACATTTACCGATTACATTCTCCACTTCACATATTCCCAATGTTACCGTTGTATTCAGCCTGATACATGGTTGAAATAGGGTATGCAAGCCCTCTTCCCACCCAGTGTAAACCAGTGTATAGCGTCGACTCAGTAATGCAAAGGTGTGGTGTGTTGTAGAGGGATAAAGGAGGAAGAGACGGTTGCAAGCCGGATGGCGATCGATGCACCCTGTATGCCCACCACCGCACGATACATATATCCAACGCGAAAACGAATGCGCGAGAGAATACACATGGTAGGTAGGTGAATTTGAGCTTTCGAGCTTCTCCTCCCTAAATAAAATACCATTTTAGCGCAACGCGTGATTGAAATGTAGAGGGTGTTCCGGGTATTCGAGGAGTGTTTTGCTACTTTGTACGCTTTGTCAATTCAATTAGGGGGGGGGGGAGGGGCGGGGGGTGCTGTCTTCATCAGAGATAATAAACAAATTCGGGTGCGTAAATGCTGGTAATAAATACATGATAGTTCAAAATCCGTGAAGAAGTATTTAAGAGACAATTCGCTAAATAATGAACGGATTACGATTTTTTCCTTGAATTACATGCAGCATAATCTTATATTGAGAGTATTTAGCAATTGACAGAAATTTGGTTAATTTTTTGCAAATTGTTTTAGGTTAACTAAATTACCCTGACAAGGAATTTCTGGTGACTCCGAAACATTGGCATTAAATAATTATTAATTATTAATTAAGAGACCACAGACGTGAGAGAGGAATCATGATTCTTCAAATTATTTAATAATTTTCATTGTATAATTTTTCTGTTATTCTGTCTAATGAAAATTTTGACCAAGTATTGGGGGAGATTAAGGGATATTCGCCATTTTTTCGAGATATTTCATCGGAAAAAAATAGAAATATTGAAAAAAATTTTAGTTATTGTCGACGAATGGAATTGAAAAAAAAAGATGGTTTGAAGATCGCGATTTTGGCGATGGTAGGGATCGTCTCGGTCTCAATGAAGACAGAAATTCTAAGTCTTACATTTGAATGATACAGTATTTAGTCACATATACCTCTCTAAGTCTATCTCATCTTGGTTTTGGATCATTTGTATTTGTCATGGATGAACCGCGCTTGAAATTGAGGTCTAATATAAAATCGCGTCAATAGTTATCAAAAAGTTTGTCGACGTTGAGCAGGCGCTAATAGAATTGCGCACGCTGGTGCCGTTATCACTTGACAATAGTTGACCTCTAGATAGGTTAGATTAGAGGACAACTGATACACGAATATCCTATGATTGGCATTGAAATCGTGCCAAGAGCCATTACCTGATGACGGCTACGAGATGAAAAATTCGTTGAAAAATTTCCCTTCAGATGAGCCGTTCATCGATACCCATCCCTAGTTATGGCACATAGGTATCGGAAAAAATGAACTGAATCTGCAATTCAATTTATGGATCGACTAACTTGTGGGCTTTAATGAAGGAATAAAGTAATTAGGGGAAGTGAAATAAAAAATGCAATTTATCTCGGTGAGATGGGGTTTGAATTGCCGGATGAGTCAGCCATTTCTCGACGATGAAAAACGCATCACAGAGTGGCGAAGAGAGAGGAAGAAAGGGGAGAATTTCCGATCCAATAACGAAGTTGTCAAGTTCTTTTCATCTAGTCGGTCTTGTGGAAATCGGGGGAATAAGAGTTGAGAGAAGATAAATTGAATATTTTTCTGACGACTGACAGTACTGGTTATTTTATATTTTCAGAAAAGAATATGCAGCATTTAACCTACCTATTTGCATGAATTTCATGATTTATTTCGTTTTGGAGGAGATTCGGGAAAAAAATTATAGAAACTATAAGCTATTTTAGTAGCTTTAATCTTTTAATTATAAATTCCATTTATTGTAATTCATTTGAACGGACGGATCTCCCTCTATTGGGGATCGCTAATTGTATCTATTGACCTCGGCGAAAATAAAGTAGCCGTGATAAGCATGACCAAAACGTTAATTTTTCTAATAACTTTTGAAAGAAAAATTCTCTAAGAGCTAAATGAATAATACACGAGCACTTCGCTTGAACATTTCTGTAAACATAACCAATCCTGTCACTGTTGTTCTACAAAACAATTAAACAAATTTTTTTATTTCATGAAAAGAAATAAACAGTTTTATTTCATTCTTTCGAAATTCTATTTGTCTATAAATAAGCGAACTGAATTAATAAACTCGTCGGAATTTATTACGCAAGGTTTGGGAAAGAATTGTCAATTTTATAGCATTTTGATTGCCATATCACGCTTATGTTTCATCTTTGAATTATGCTTGCGAGCCATCTACAATTCAATTGAAAAAATCTCTAGAAAAATAGCCCACGAAACATCTGCTCAATATACCTGACAATCACATCAACGAGACACAATCCACAAATTCCTTCCTGTCAGCTCGACCACTGGTGAAACTAAAAATGTGGTATTAGTGGGTCTATTTACCACAGAGTCATTTCATTGGTGCACCTGTACCACTTTTCATACACGGGTTATCTTCTTTTCTTCATTCCCATCCTGCAGGTCCCAGGCGTGACGAATGGGTTACGGAGTTGTCCAGTAATTGCATCAGGATCGCTCATGGGATACCGTCGAGGAAACCTGCTTTGGTTTCTCTAGTGTTCTATTCCTCGCTTTTACTCGCCTACCCGCCCACTATTTTTGGTCGCTGAAAGCGAACGAGGAGACCAATGGGAAAATCAAGAGAGAAAAGTAAAATGGATTTTTTGGGGATATAACCGATGAAAGGGGGGTAGAGTTACGTTTTGTTAGAGAAGTAAAAGGAAAAGGAGAGGGGCCAATTAATTTTATGATGGCAAACAGTGAGACTGTCGCAACGCCTTGGCATTGCTGCCACTGCTGCTGCAGTTCACCGAAGTAATTAAACTTTAAATTGTTTTCAAGAACAATAACGCTTGTCTCGCTTGCAGCATTGGGTTGTACAGTACAAAACTCTTTGGGTTCTAGTGGAGTTTGTGATAAAGGAAAAACTGAAGTGAGTGAGAGAGGGAGAGTCTCCTTGTAGAAACGGGATAAAAGGGAATTGTGAAGGAGTTGTGTGCACGTAATAAGGTCTACAGGGACTATGCAGGGGGGGGGGGGGGGTGAGTAACGTGACTGGAAAGAGATTTCTCGTTTCTCTTATTCTTCGGCTAGAGTAGAGATCTTTGAGACATTCCAGAAGGGATTGGGTGCGGTTTAAAACATTGGACGGCGAGGGTGGACGGGGTTGGGCGGTATCATGCGGAACTACCGGCAGAGTTCTTACTAGCTTTGGAACGATCCGTGGGCTATTGTGCTGTTATGCAAGTTCATTTGTTATTTTTTTTTGCATTTTTAAGGGTATAATGGAATGCGTTGATAACGAGTGAATGTCGAATGTCTGAGTAATGCATTATTTTCGTCAATGTGAGGCAATCAACCAAATCGATTTTTCCATTCACGTGAGTGTTGGTGGAAGTGAAACAATGCAATGGGAATGTTTCAGACTATCTATGGCTTTGATCTGTAATCTGTTTTATTTGTCGCTGCTGCCGTTTTTTCCGCTTTTTTCGAATAAGGAGAAAAACATGGTAATTTGCCGTAGCAATTGGCGGGGGGAGTTGAAATTCTCTATAATTTCAACTAATTTCAAGTTCAAGTGATTTTACATGAGTTCGTAAGATTATTTCTCTGATTTGATGATTCTAAATAATTTGAAGTTTTTAATTTCGCTAATATGTCTAAACTTAATGGCAACTGACTAAATCGAACCAGAGGATGAACTGAGATTTTGTGAGTAACAACAAGATATTAATGTCATGAGGAGAATAGGGGATCAGGTGACAACCGTAGACCGAAGAATGGAGAGCTAAACGGTTCTGAAGATGAAACACGACGAAATTTTATGAACTCAAATCACATTCACCTTTTTCATAATTGCCCAAAGATCAAGTGACTTTGATATTTTTAAATATTGATAACTATTGTCTGTAATGCTATAAATATACCGTAAAATCATAATAATAAAGTTAAACATGGAAAAAAAGTCGTCAGTGAATCTCTGCATGATTTGGAGAAATCTGGGAGTATCGAAATACTTTCGAGTTATGACTGAAATCTTCAAAGCAAATACGTTCATGTGATTTTTTAACTCTAAAACCATAAAAATCCATTAATCCACATTTCCGGAATTGACGATTCGACTATCAAGAGGATAACCGTAAAAATATTGTAGAATAAGCTCACTTTTACAATTATTGTCAAAGCTTCTGCTGGTAAAATTATTTCTCAACAGCAGGTGCGTTGAATATTCGGTAATGAGTTTTCAATTATTTTCTACAATCTCTGTAGAAAAAATTTTCATTTCACTGAAGTGATAGTTGCAAATGATTTCCCGAGATTAGAGAAAGGATTTCATATAATTTCAATCCAAAGTGCCTTCATCGATCTCTTGCAACATTATATTACATTTATTATTATATCCACACTATATCACCTGTACATAATTGATATACAATTAATTTTTAATACTTATAGTATGGGAATGGAAACCTTGTTAATTTAAATATGACTCACCGTGTTTCTTAACGTCACTTTCCAGAAAGTTCTGTCGATTTTTTGGGTGATTTTGCACTTTTGAAGTAAAAAAAAATAATGATTAGCCTCAATTAATGAATGAATACGAATATCCTTCATAGATCGATCATAACATGAGACATTAATAGTCAATCTTGTATTGCGTCGTCGTTTCCACAGAATAGCCTTCAAGATTGCTAATTATCCTCACGAATGCAAGGTAGATGAGATCATGCGGTGGCAAAGTGATCCGAGGATAGGGGATGATAAAGCAGTGGTTTACCTATAGCATCAAAGAGGATAGGATACACACGAAGAACAGGTTATAAGAGAGTTACCCATTTTACCCCACCGCACTCACTCCCCCCGGTATCTCCAGCAAACTCATTACCCAGGATCCTCAGTCGGTTCATATGCACTTAACCAGAGTATGGAAGCTTTGTGCGCCTCCTATTTACTGTGCTGAAGGTACAGAAAGAGACGTATTTGAGCCACTAATTATAACCATGATCATGCTGTGCATTAACTCTCCTCGTACAGTAATTATTAATGAAAACGCTGATCGTATTACACGCTCGTGCTATGGGTTGCTTTACTGAGAGACTAATTGGAGGATTCTCCCGTCGAATAATGGAGTTTTACTTTGTTCATCTTTGTTGCATGGTATCTTTTTGGAAGAGAAGTTTCGTGAGAATTTGATGAGGGCTATTTGCCTTTCACATTTACTTTATTTTGACTTGTGATAGAATTAATTATGTCATTCAATCATTCTCACTATCATGGTCTCTCATGGTCGACAAAAAAGTGTAGATAGTTGAGTAACGAAGAAAATCGTTGAAAGAAATGGTTTTTGGGTACGTCACCATTTGAAAAATTGAATATGAAAATTTAAGTATAAAAAATAGTTTAACGAAAATTTCATCGTATTTCGTTATGACATATTCAGATTTGAATAGAAAAATTTTTCAAAACGGAAAATCAAAATTCAATGATTATGAACTATGTATAAAACAGCATAAAAATTAGCGAAAAATCAAGCTCGAATTCATTAAATTTTGAGTAAGATTAGTAGTTTGAGAAATTTTTCTTTGAATTCACTGTTGTGCTAAAAAAATGACCCATCAATTGTAAGGAATTAAATATTTCTTTTCTAACAGATTTTTTTTCCAATATTCTTTCACTGATGAATAAAACTCAAGCGCGCCTCTTTTGATTCGAATTTGGAAGTATACTTCTCGATCATTCAGGTTCAGTATCATACAGATGCCTCGGAAAGGTACCCCAACCGGTTTCTCCCTTGACCCAAATCTCAACGATTTGACTCGGGATAATTCAACTCGAAAACTCGATTTCTTCAGTTTATTTCTCAATACCAACCACTCTGATTCTCCTCGTATCGTGTTGAGCCTTCAAATATTAATTGACGTTCCGATCTGATATTCAGATAGGCGGTGGATTCAATGAACCCGGTGTCACAGATGATAAATAATTAAATAAAGGAGAAAAAAATAGATAGGGGTCTAAATGTAAAAATTCCCACTACCGCATCAACAGTATGACTCTGACACGCAAGTAGTACCGCACGAGTGGTAATCACCGCTAACTCGCCTCTAACTATTCATAGCACGCGCGCAATGTCGTGGTCGACACGTTCCTACGGCGTTGCAAGCGAGCATTGGTCTGTAACCCCTCTCTCATGTTGCGTTGTTCGTAGTGTTTGTATACTGGCCACAGCCATTCCAACCACTAACACCACTTGACCGTACCTCCTTCTATCTCTCTCGCTGATGTGATTGTATTTGTTCTCCTGTTCTTTTGAACATATGCGTATATATCGATTTCTCTTTTTCTTTTATCTCCAACGAGGAACTCACGTGTGCCTACTCTGCCGGTACGATCGGCTGGCACTCGGGTGTCGCGTGACAAAATAATCACACGACATGACACCAAAAACAACGTGAAAAGAGTCATGACTTCTGACTGGCAAATATTTTCACTCTAATTGTGATGTTGGGGTCTCCAATTTCCAATATTTACACTCTACCTGGTATGATTTTTTCTCTCCTTTTTCTTCGGAGAGTCAGTGTGTAAATAGAGGGAGATAAGTTTACAAATATCAAGACAAGTCTTCAAAATATTTTATGTTATGAGATGGAATGAAAAGAAAGCGGGTAATGAATGGAGAGTTTCATAAATTCTTTCTTCTCATTGATTTTTTGCCTCTGTACCATTATGATTTTCGAGACGCCCAATCAGTTAGCCTCTCTTACTTTACTACTCTGGTTTTTGAGGTATCGTGGATGTTATGCATTTGACTGCAGCCCATCCGAACTAGTATTGCACAGGAAAACATGTAAAACTCGTCTATGATACTGACTAGATGGAGATACACGCGTCACAATACCGGGCTCGTAAGTTGTGAGCAAGGTGTTCCTGGGCAGTCACCCATCCGCGTATCAACAACGTTCCACCAGTTTAGTTTGAATGTGTCCCGAAGCAACATTTCGCCTGTTAAACATTACAAGTTGAAAATTGGAAATTTTTATTAGTATTTTTCCTAACTACGAGTGAAAGAAAACACTATTAATTTATTACCTAATACTAATGTATGTTACACATTTTTGGATTAATTGATTTATTTGATTATTTTTCCCATCTAACTCTTGGCCAATAGGATTGCACCATTCGACGTTATTTTGTATAGCCAACAGGGTATTTCAGCGGAAATTCTTGGAAATTTTACTGGAAATTTTTCATGTTGCCTATATAAAAAAAAACAAATGATGAAGTAAC
>JAPYZM010003400.1:0-19989 GCA_030522845.1 Psyttalia concolor
AAAAAAATTTGTTAGCTCTGGGAATTCGTGCGTAGATGAAAACATCGGGCGAGACGTCATGAAAGACGTAACGAAATTTCATCAGCCATATGGTAGCCATTACACGCCACTCGTCCACCACATCCCCAAAAATTCAAAGTACCTGAGTACTTAATTCTTAGATAAGAAATCGAAATAATTTGTTAGGTTTCATCGATTCAAAGAGTCACCTCCAGTCGCTTGTCTCCAATCCATAAAATGGTTGATGATTTTCTTCATAAATTGAGATTGGTATCTGAGGTAATAACTTGGATTTCTCAAGGACTCGGCTTCAATTACACAATAGGATGACTTTTCCAAATAGTATACGTTACACGTATGAAAAAAGGAAGAATATTAATTAAGCTCACGTAATAATACTTTGAGATGCAGTCGTGAATGATGATTACCAGGACTTGCAATTAATTCATCTTTCAAAATTCAGAGTCTAAAATAAATGACAAACTGCGTACCGTCATTATCACCTAAATTAATCCGTTAATTCAAGAAAATTTAATAAACACATTTATATTTATGGGACATGATAACGTATTTGGAATTCTAGAACAGGCAACCACCTAATTATTCGCCACTTGTCAGGAACAGTTACTCCTCCAAGTTACTACCCGAGTTTTCGCACGCGCAGATCGATAGGAGGTAGTGAGGGATAACGTGAATATAAATGGTTTTCTTAATTGCAAACCTCTAAACGTTAATAACTTTTTCCCCAAACGACGGGATGAATTTTTCACATCTGTCATGTGCCTTGAAAGGATTAAGAGAACTTTTCGGCCGATTTCATTTTGTAAATTTTCTCATCAGGCTTGCTGGCAATTTTTCACACTCATGGTGATTTTCCATCAATTTCGCTGGGGCTTGATGATTCTGCTGGCTGGTGGTGGCAATTTAGTGAAGCCAGAGTTATCGAATACAGGGAGAAGATCGCGTACACGTTGACCAGCACCAAGAGCAGCTAGCTCCATCCATCTGTTGTCAGAATTCCACATAATGAAACTTAATAGACGATTTTTATATGCTTATCCTATTAGGCACTTGAATCAATTATCCCTTTACGAGTTGATTAATTTTCATTTGTCTTGAAATATTCCAAAATCTCTTCTTATCCAAATTTTCCATTATTTTTATTCTACAATTTTTTAGATTTCGCGCCAATTTCTTCCAACGCCATCTGTCGATCTTTTTCCAACACTCGCTCTCATTCTTAATACCTTTTGGAAATAGACTATTTTTTTTGTACAGAGGAAGATTTGTAATAAAACCATTCTCTACAAGTGGAAATTGATTCAAGTACCTAATATTAAATGACTCACCTGCTGTTTTTGTATTTGGTGAGTGATGGGTTCGCCGGATGAGGTGTTTCAGTTGGAAAGTAAGTGGCTCCATAGAAGTCTAGTCCACGACTGAGCAGCATAGATGTTTCCTCAACACTTGCCAGGGTGACTCGTATTATCGGTGGACCGGTGTAGATTGTTGACGGTTCATTTGCATTCTGGGTGTCGCCCTTCAATTTATCATTGATGGCTTTCACTGGGAGATGAGCAAGACAGAGAGAGAGAGGGAGAGAAAGATAAAAGATGTAGAGTTTGTTCAAGAGTTTGTGAGGTTGATTATTGAGTTCAAGAGCTAAGTGTTTAGCGATCAACAATGAATTTTCATGAATTATTCACGGGAGTCGTGTTGGCAGAGTGGTGGAGCGAGTTTATTGAGTTTTCGTTCATTAGTTCATTTTCGGGGGGGAGGGGATAAAATGTCATTATTGTGATCATTTATAATTGACATTTTATTGTTGCGCTATTTATTAGCCATTTTCTTTTGAATCCCGCTTTTTCGGATAAATTTAGAACAATCAAGAATATTAATGCGACACCGACGCCGTTGGCCGAGTTGGTTAAGGCGCACGGCCGGATCCCGAAGCCCGCGGGGAGCGGGTTCGAGTCCGGCTTGGGGCATGGGATTTTTAATCTCTCGGAAACCGTTTGAACGGGAGTCTAGACAGCAAGAATCATTGGAGCTTGGTTGATGGACGCCATGTCGGCCAAAGTTTTCCATGGTTTCCCTTGATCACTAGGAGAGTCTGTACATGGAGTATAGCTCCTGGGATACAATGCGACATGCTTGGAAAGAAAGACGGCCCATGATACCGAAAAAATGTAAAGAAAGCCTAATCGCCTATACATGGGTAATAAGGGCCAGTTTTTGGTTTGAGCTAATCATAGTTAACTCGTGGTCAAGTTGAAGTTAAGACCGCCCACCACTGAGGCCAGCCAATCCGAGATCTTAACCTTAACTTCAGCCAAGGTTTAACCATGGTTAGCTAAACCAAAAACTGGCCCTAAATAATAATAATAAAATAATATTAATGCTCGGTTTGATTGTCATGTGAATAAGTTGGATGGAAGTTCAGATCATGAGATTAAAAGATCATATATTGATTTGATTCCTTTGACTCTGGCGATTCTCCACTATCGGATGATCCAATTGTGACAAGCTAACTATTTCGAATTGAGATAGAGGTCAGGCCCCCTTCTCCTCGCCCGGTACCAATGGAAATCCAATTATTGGCAAATGTACTTACAAACAGTGCCTGTGTTCAACGGCAGCCGAATGACCTCGACAATGGACCGATACTTGTACAGAGCATGTCTAATGTCATCCTCTGGCAATTCCTCAGGCACATCGAGCACATAAACCGTGAATATCTTTGCTGGTCTGCATGGTATTGCAACTTTCTTGTAGAATCTTGCGCCCGTAACTTTGTGAAAGCCCTTCTTGTAAACCGCTTGAAAGTCATCGATGTTGCTGAACTTGAAGAGAATCCCTGTTGCTGTTTTCGTTAGCGAGAAAGCACCACTGCAATAGCATTACCTTTAATTACACAGTCATTCAGGAAATAATGAGGCCAGAGGTGAAATCTAATTGGAAAGCTGGACGGTGTGATTATTTTTGATCTAGCTATGGTACAATTGTAACCATTTTAGCTGATTAGATTCAAAGATACTTGTTTAGAAAATGAAAATAATTTGAATTCATTTTAGTGGGGGAAAAATTGTGCCAGTGGAAATCTCATCGGAATTCAAATAATTTAAGTCCTCGGTATTTTCTGTTTCTCCTTGAATAATCCGGAAAATTATTTTCCAAGTTTTTTTCGTTGCCCAGTCACTCAGTGTAATTAGAAAATTCGAAATTATTGGAATTAGCGGGGCAAAAAAATGATCTCAACAAAATTTGAATATTCTAATGAAGTTATTTATAATCCCCTTTAATTGACCAGAAAATGGGTAGGACCTTTAGTGTCCCATCAGCAGTGAGTATTCAAGTGTCGTAGAAAAGTCCCTAGAGGGAGCCAACCCCCTTATCAAGACCAAGTGGCGTGTTGAGAACATGCATTTATTAGTGCTCATGTGGATGAATAAAAAGGGGAGGAGGGCACGTAAGGAGGAAAGACGAAGATAGCGGCCGAATGAGGGGCAGAGGGAGGGGATAGTTGAAGTCAGTGGATTCTGGAAGTGGTGGCATATCGTTAGGGTGAAGATGAGGAGGCAAGGGATGCCAAGAGAGCCGGAAGTTCATTTTCTTGTGAATGGTCTTGCAGTCATGTGCTTGCGCTTGGATGAAGCCAAATGATGATGAAGAGGAAAAAGGCAATTGTTGAATATTTCAAGGGAATTCTATATTAAATTTCTCATTTTGGCAAATTATTGGGGATTGAGGGACAGATAACGCTATTTACAGTTCCGTTAATTAGGGTTATATTTGTTAATGATTCATTAGTTATGCGGACTAATTAATGGAACTTCAAACAATTTTAGGAAAATTAATTTTGCAATTTTAATGAAACATTTTCATTAATAGAAATATAATTAAATAATCGTCACATCGTATTCTTAACCCAAAATTTCATAGTCTTTAGGCGAAAAAAATTAGAGAAACTTGCCACCATTTTTCCAGAAATTCCAATGAGGGGACGATAAAATTTCCACTGGAAATTGGCATTTTCTCGAGTGGAATCAAACACTCGGCACGTTTGATTATTCGACCAGTAAACAACCCACCCCCCAAATGCCCTCCCTAATTTCCCTTCACAAAATAAAGCCGACAAAAATAACAAACTCACCGGAAATTCATCTTGTCACAGATGGTAGCGGCCTTTTCCATAGTCAACTCATGACTTGGCGTAAGAAGAAATGCTCCCTTTGTCAAAAAATCATTCTCACTCATTTCCGAATCGCTATCACGATCATAATCTCTCTCCTGTGCAACTGCACCCTCTTGATTGAGTCTCAACGTTGAATTATTCTTCGATGTTGACATTTCCTTGTCGTAGGTAGTACTGACGTTGTGGTCAGATTGCGACATCCTCTTTTATACTCGAATGATTCACCGAATAAGTCAATTGTAGTAGGGGACGATTGTCAAGATAAATATGTCTGGTATATTATAAATTGAATCCAAAATTACTTTTTGAATATCGTTGCGTATCGAAATCGAGGACAAACCGCTTGGTAACGTTCGTCTTGGTACACTGAGCGCGCCTTATGGAACACGACTCGCCTTTTATACTGCCACATATATGGTAATCATCAATTCTTCAGTTTCATTTTGTCGCTGTTTTTCGTTTTGTTCGATTGGTGGAGCATAGCCCATGAAGGCGAAAACGTTTGATCGTTTGGAGTTTTTTTTTTTTAGAGCACTGCTCGTCTCAATTGAACGATGACCACTGGGTGGGACGCTCTGTCGCGGCCTTGATCATGATTTCATGAAATTATTTTTCCGGCTGGTGGGAGAGGTTTTGATTTTTGACGAGTCGAATCAACTTTTTGGTTTTCCAATCAGACAGTGAGAAAATGATTACGAAGGCTTGGGACAAGTGGGGGAAAGTTTTGTCATTATCCATTTTGTAAAACAAATTGAGAGCTCGCCCAGGGTGATATTGAGAATTTTTCAAAACGGTATACATGCTGGTGTTGGTTTCTAGCGAGATCTGTTAATCTATTGTTCTATTGAATATTTATAAGAAAAGTATACGAGGAAGGAGTTGGGTGTTTTTTTTTTATGCGGCTGGTGTGGATGTAAAACAAAGAAAAACCATTGGTAACATCAAAGGAAATAAATTCTATTCTATTCTAAAAAAAAACAATTAAGAGCTGGCAAAAATGTAGAAAGGCCAATTTTGGTATACGCTTTATATTTCATGATATCTATTAAAATTTAATCGACCATCGAAAGTGGACCAGGAATGTTTAATAAGCCACCAATAATTCTATTGAGTTCCTCTAATAGCCAAAAGTAGGGAAAAAAATTAATTACAAACTCGATGTTCCAAATACAATTGATTATTGATAATTGGTATAGCAAAAATTTGAAAAAATCCTGGCAACAATCCAACAATCGTCAACCATTCCACCATTCAATCAATCTTCAGACTCAGCACATTAACTTTTCCCCTAATCTCTCAGCCCTCAGTATCACAAAAGCCATTACGTCTTCAGGTAATGCGATTAAAACAACACAGGGACTTCATTAATTACCATTCATCATATTATTGATCGATAATAACGTCCATGAGAATAATTGGAAGACGTAGCCATCTCAATTGAGTACTCTGGGTCTTCATTAATCCATCATCCGAATTGTTTCGTTTGATCAAGAGTGATTACATTGGGTTTAATTAAGTGAAGTGGTTGTTTTTAAGTATTTGATGAAAAAGGAGAAAAAATTGATGATGAAACTGAGGGGGGGGGGGGGGGGGGAGAAAAAAACAAAAATTGTGAAGGAAGAAATACGATATCCGCTCGACCGTGACACTTAAAATAGACCCGGGCATTGGTGAATTTATCGTCTCATCGAATCATCCAATTAAGCACCCACTCGATCCATTGTCCGCGCTTGGCGGCTGAGGTATGAAATAATAATGGAACGTTTGGGGGGAAAAAAAATAAAAAATTGTTAATTGCACCCACCCACTGGTGGGAGGTGACTCTGGTCAGCAGTTCAGTAATTTCGAGGATAATTGAATGACTGCAGTCCGTGGGGGATCA
This sequence comes from Psyttalia concolor, assembly GCA_030522845.1. NCBI lineage: Eukaryota > Metazoa > Arthropoda > Insecta > Hymenoptera > Braconidae > Psyttalia > Psyttalia concolor. The sequence goes on from JAPYZM010003400.1 coordinate 6,078, forward strand.
TTCGAATAAAGGTTTCATGCGAGATGTTGAGCGTGAGTGGTTAACGGGGAGGGGGGAGGTTGAAAATAATGTAAAATACTTACCCAAAAAGGAGAGTAACGTAAAAATGTCGCTTGGAAAATTGAGACTCAATTGAAATATTAATACGGTTTGGGGGAGGGGGGGGGGGGAATTTAGTGTGAGGGAGCTGTTGCCAAGGGAGAATCGGCTGGCGACACAGCGGCACGTGACTTAGATCGATCCTAAGCACATATGTAACCTCATTTCAAAAGTTGGTCTCGCATTGCGAGCGCTGAAAATAGGCCACAAGCCTCTGATTGCTTTCCACCCGCTTTTGCCATCCCTTCTTCACCACTTTTTGTTCCTCTTTGCCCCCCCCCCTATGTGTTACCACAAAAGCATTCGAACACTTATCCCTCCAGGCGTTACTTCGATCTGGTGTCATTAAACTCGGCGAGAAGAATTGCGAAATTGTCGAGGTGATCGCGGAAAGTGAAATATCTAACTTACCGAGGGAGTCAGATAAAATCACATTGTGTCACTTGGCCCGAAAAGCCCCGATTATTACGCCTATCGAGATAAAATTACATTTGGCTCCCAGCGTGAAAGTATTTTCTCACTCATTCCCATTGTAGAGTCCCCTCCGTGAACAGAAGAATCAGGCTTAGAACAAGCAATTACTATTTCATGTACGAAATTCACTGTTCACTTACAAGAACTGAATTTCCAATTCTACTTGTTAAAAATCAAAATATCGAACTCATGAGAAGAGTCACTGCCAGGCTCTTGTCTCTAATCCGTAAAATATTGATAATTCCCTCAATAAATCGACAGCCATTCCTCCCTCGATCACTTGCAATTATCAAACAGTTTGTGGACAATTTTCTCGTGATCTTTCAGTTTTCCCAATGGGATAACTTTTCCAAATCATCAGTTTCACGATAAGAATTTCTTTTTTTTTTTCTTCTTCTTTTTCTTTGCCAATCAACACCGAAAGACGTATCATTTTCAATATCATAAATTTATAGGTAGTAAGAGAGAAATAAATTTCACCTCGTGGTCTTTGATCAACTCTGATTACCTCCACTTTGATGTACGTGAGCTCTAGATTACTCCCTGGGATTATACGGTTCAGTTCAGCAGTGATGATTCCTAGCCGCCGGGGTGGGAGGGAGGGGTTAAAAACCCATGCCATCTTAGGGATTTGTTCAACCTGATTACACGTCTGATTGTAAAATCAATTTGCCAAGTGTTTCATCGTCAGTCATGATATCCAGTGAGTTGATGGATAAATCGTACATTACAATCGACCCGTCGAGTCATCGATGCTAATACCGCATATCCTGCTAACATCAATCCCCACTTCATTAATTAATTAATTAACTGAATGATCAGAGACATCCAATTGGACACTTATATTGAAATATTTTTAAAAATAATTTTTCAAGAGACATTTTTATTCCGTTACTAGCTCCACCTGTACCGCATTCGCTGAGGTCCCAGGGAAACCTTTATTTCAGAGAAAAGCCTGCCCATGTCTGTAGAAATTTTCACTGCCGTCGGCAATGCAACAATGAATACCTATTAATTTTTAATTAATGTCAAGTTTTTAGTTTTTTTTTCTCCTATGAATATTTACAATTATTTATAAATTCTGAAAATTACGTAACAATTGTCCAATTGTCCAATTGACACTCCATTGTCTCGAAATAGTATACATATTGTCCAATAGTATACATATCGAATTAATCATTAGAATTAATCATTTAATTACCTATTAAAAGTACGTCTAAAATACAAAATAAATATATTTTCCATATCTCACGAAAACCCCTCGAGGCCATTATTCCAAGGGATTCCCCTGAAACGTAATATTCCCTATCAATTCACCTAATGAATTCAATAATCCGAGATAATTGGTCTTCAGTTAAATCCCCCAATACCTCTGCCCGTTCGTTTCCCTCTCCACCCTCTCAATCTAACAATTGGAGAATGGCTATAATAATTTCTTAATTCCTTAAAATCGTTAAATTTAATTTCCTAAGAAAAATCACAAACTCCTCACAATAAAATAAATTAAGTCATTAAATTTTCTTTTTCCTAACCTCCACGAGAACTCAATGTCCATAAATAAATGTCAACAATTAATCAAATGATGAAATTAAACTGGGCATATTGTGCATAAATTTAATGGGGGAATATTTTTTTTACAATAAATTACCGTTCACATTTTTCACCAGAATATACAATCTTTCATATTCGAGTACTCTTTGTACTACCTTAAGGCATCAGCGGTGTTGAGGGGGAGTGGGAGGGGGGGGGGGAGTAGGAGGAGGAGAACTATTTCGTAAGTTTTGTAAAATGCATTGAATATGCCCAATGGGGATGGAGAAGTGATGATCTGGAGAGACTCCGAGAAGAAAGACACGAGGACGGCTGAAGGCGGGGCGGGGCGGAGGGGGGGGGGGTTGAGGTGAGGGGTATGACCGGCTTTAAAATCAAATTGCCGGAATTAGCGCGGCGGGAAGAGGCTCGTGCCGAACCGACCGGCTAATTACTTAACAAAGCAATTACGAGCGCCTTCGTCCAATTATACTCGCCACACCTCCCCTCCGTCCCCTCCGTCCCCTTCCAACTCCTCCTCTCCTCCATTCGCGGCTTCACGGGAGACAGGGTGAGGTGATACGCGGGCTGAGGGTGAGGAAAGAGGAGGGATTGAATTTGAACTCGGATGGAATGGATGAATTTTGGCGCGGGATTGTTTGGGCTGGTGCATTATGTTGGGTATTGAATGGGGAATTTTGGGATTGGTGAGGCTCATCAGGAAGTGGGTGTTTAGTTAACGTAACGGGGGTGAGCTTCCGTGCAATCGCCCTGATGCCTTTCTTCATTAAATATTTATGGCGGACATTAGAATGCCTGACATTAGGGGCCTGAGAGTCCTGGGGAGAGCCAATTTTCCGTGGTAGTTCGTCCGATATTGAATAATTATCTATTCAAAGATTGATCGAGTATTTTTTTTTTTTTCGTCAACTATCTATTTTGTTCAGTTATGGTGGACTTGGGATGATTTTGTGGTTTAAAAGTAGCAATTATTGCTTAAATTCATGATTGTCTGGTACATAAATTTTATTCGATATTATATTGCGGTAAATATTATGGTGAATTGAAATTGAAATGTCTTTTTAACCATTCGTGTGTTTTCTCGTCAATAAAAAAAATCTCAATGCAAATATTGGTTGAATTTTTTTTTTTTTAATTAAAAATCGATAAATAGCATTTCCGGCGTTACTACAGTCGAAAACTCCGACGTACCCACCCATGAATGCAATCCACTTCAAAAGAATCTCGATATATCGCAATTCATGAACCACAGGAAAAAAAAAACATTCCGCCTTTACCTCTTCATCAATTTCCAGTTCTCTTCATCGCAAATGAATTTATTACATCTCGTAAAAAGCTCCCTCTCTCCCTCTCGCTAAAACCCATCATTTCATTCAATAACATTTGCCTTTACATATTAATTATTCGTCAAATGTTTGAAAAATGATTAATTTTCCATACGTTCATACACACTCAGGAAAATGTTTTTTTAAACAAAATAAATAACGTTATTTAAATCGTCTATAACATAATCCCAGTTAAACAACCTCTTCAGTTAAACAAAATTATTTGAATAGTTCCAAATGACAAAAAAAGGGTTATTTTAAATTATTATTATTATTATTATTATTATTATTATTTATTCCATAGTAATTGTCGTTGAATTTTTAAACTGTTTTAAATTCTTATGTTCCATATATTTTTCCCCACTTGTTCCCCCTTCCCTTTTGCTATGCTCCTTCCGCAAAATTAAATAAACAATTTCTAACATCTAAAACCCCCTTCCATGTAGTCAAATTATACATGTAAAACGAAAGATTTAAATACAGGGAGGGCAGGTGGGGGGGAATCAAGGTTCCATGCAAGGGGTAATTTTTTCCAATCCATGGATTTAAGCCCATTCCAATGACACCCTTTCTATGGAAAGCCTTTGCGGGGGTGAGCAGTTTTAGTCAACTGCGTGGATGCCGTTCAGTACTTGTACCGTCTCTATTGATCGAAGCACCAGAGGGGGGCATAGAGTTACAGGCCACTGGCGTCAAACCCCCCTCCCATCTTGACGCCCATTCCCGTTCTATCACCCTCACCCAACTCTCTTTTCAAGCTAGATACAAACCTTCGAGGTACATTCTGCTTGTCTGCACCCATGGAAAGTCTTAAAATACTTATCAGCGGTTGAGAAAAAATTGTCAAAATGGGGATTTTTGGAAATTAGGAGTGAGCAATTGGCCAAGTGATTTGTTTGATGATGCCTTGTTGATAATTGTTATGATGACGTGTCGTGACGGTCATGGTGTGTAATGGAAAATTTTTCCGCAATTCTGGTCTTCATTGAACATGGAATATATGCCAATTGTATTCAGCTCGAAATCCCCATTGTCCACCCCTCCTCGCGGCCCTCCCCCTCGTCCTCCATCTTCAACAAATGCTCATCGTGAAGCATCGAGGACAACGATAAAAATTGTAATTGCATGATGTATAAAATTGTTATGCATGAATATCCCGACAGTCTTATGATTTATGCATCAAAATACACCACAGTCATTCGGAATTTCAATCGCCCCGACTACTACCGGCAAATGCACGGCCGAGGACTGGGCGAAAGAGGGATGATGAAGGGGGAGGGATTCCATCGAAGAGATAACAGCTAAAATCCCGGCAAGTGAAGGGAAATTGGAGCAGAGGTGACATAAACAAGAGACCTTTTGACTGTTGCCAAGCGTCTTTTTCTGATCGGCTAGCGACTACTATACTCTGATCTCGTTACGAATTCATCGTGGATTTTCCGAGTCATTGCACTTCTTATGCCTGGGCATGCGAATGACAATGACAAACGAGGCGATTGAATGAAGTCTGTTAAATAATGTATACTCGAAATTTTTATTCCCTTTAATGAACCCGCCGGCAACAAGTGGATGATATTCATTGGTGACTACTGTTGAATAATCTCACTTTATACACCAAAATTGGTAAACGGCAAGGCGTTTGTCTAAGCACGTATCTTAAAATAATTTATTTCTAGGTAATTACGGAATAGTATATTTTTCATCACGCTGTGTCGGAAAAGTAACTTTTCAGTCACTGTCTGCTTCACGTCAAGTGACTGAAAAGTGCTTTTCCGACACATTGAGATGAAATGATATAAACCTCCCACTCGCCAAAAACCATTTTTTTCACTTGTTACGAAATATACTATTTTGGCACTTGTTGCGGACAAAAATTTTTATCACGCTGTGCTGAAAAGTACTTTTTCGACACATTGAGATGAAAAATTATGTTCGTAACTCGTGAAAAAAGTGGTTTTTGACTCGTGGGATTATGTCACTCGCCAAAAATCAATTTTTTTTCACTTATTACGAAATATACAATTTCATCTTAATGGGTCGAAAAAGTAACTTTTTCTGCCTGCATGGATTGAAAGTGAGCATTCGCTCGGGTGGGGAGTATCAGACAAGCATTACCAAACTCCTTACAACCCTCGCCTTCGGCTTGGCTCGTAATTTTCCACATGAGGTCGACTTGTCGTCTTTTTCTCCCTAGGTGACGAATATAGTATTCCGACACAGCGTGACGAAATAGTATATTTCGCAACAAGTGAAAAAAAATGATTTCTGGTAAGTGGGAGGTTTATATGATCCCACGAGTCCAAAGCCACCTTTTTCACGAATTACGAACACAATTTTTCACCTTAATCGGTCGAAAAAGTCACTTTTTCTGCCTACATGGACTGAAAGTGAGCATTCGCTCGTGGGGAGGATCAGACAAGCATTATCAAACTCCTTACAACCCTCGTCTTCGGTTCGGCTCGTAATTTACCACATGAGGACAATTTGTCTTCTTTTTCTCCCTAAACTGACTTTACCGATACCGCCTGATGAAAAACTATTTTCTAGCTGCTAATTTCTCACATTAAGTTGGGATACTTCAGAATTACTTATCCAAATATCTCCCCAGCCAGGATCTCAGTCAAATCACCCCCCCCCCCAAAAAAAAAAACATGAGGGCGAGGAATCCGATAGAAGCCCTTGATCAAATAATGAAACTCACCATACACTGAAAGCCCCAAATCGAGCGGGCAAAATGAAAGCCACACAGCATTCGAAATCGATTCAGTTCACCTCTTTGTACCAATTGGCCATCAGTTGAAAAGCGTGACTGGACTGCAAAATCATTTCGTAAACTCCCCCATTCCAAATCCCTCCCCTACCATCGATTCTATTTGAAATAGGTGTACACACACATATCTACATGGGAATAGTCTGCGAGTCTAATCTCCTTCAACTAGGTACGATTCTGTCATTTGTGACGTCACAGGAGAGAGAACACCAACTAGTGGTTCACATTGACGCCAATCTCTATGGTAATCGCCCCTACTGGTTTTGGGCGGGTTGCCTAGATGTTCCCCTGGGATTATAGTCTATATATGGGTATCGAGTGGTCTTCCTCCTTCCACACATTTCAGGCCACTATTTGTCTCTCTATTCTAGTCATCCCTCGGTCTCTACATTGGACCATCGTCTCACGTAGCAACCTGGCACAATTTGTAGATGTACAATGTTACTGGCTAGTCGAATCCCAAATGTCTGGAGAATTTCTGTTTAGAAATCTGCAGATTCGAATCTGGATCAGATTTGCGAAGGGTGAGTGGGTGGTAGGGGGGGGGGGGAAGCGGAGGCGAGGGGGAGAGGCTGTGGTGGTGCACTGGGATTTTCAATGATGAGGTATGGTAGTTTGGGAAAATTCGAGGAAGTTTGGTGGTACGAGTTGCTGCCAGGGAAATGGGGTTTTGGGGTTCCGCATCGACGTAGGGTGAGAATATTTTGAGAGCACCTTCGAGACTGGTTTTTGCACGTTTTGGAGGGGTTACTGATTTTCAAGAACCGAGATTAGACAGCTGATGATTTCAATGATTTGGGTTTTAGAGATTTTTTATAAGGTGGTTGAATTTATTTATTTTTAGAAAGGTATCCGATGAATTTCTTGGTATAATCTTTGGGTTACATTTTTAGGTAAATACACTGGGTTACATTAATTTCTATCTAATATAATGGGATTTTGCAATTGGAGACCTGTTGATGATTGATTCTTATGATGTCATTTAAAACAGCCCCTAGAATTGTCTTTAGAGTGGGTCTCCAGGGGCTAATGCTTTTATAGAAGTGATACTCTTCTAGCATTCAGATAAATTTCATAATTTAACGCCTGATTTTTTTAAACATTCGTCGATGCACTCCCCTCAGAATTTACTTTTCTCAGACCTCCCCCAGAATATAAAGCTAGACCGTAAATTAGATTTGAGATTAAAGTAAACTGTCGAAAACATGGACAAGTTTCTCAAATCTACCGTTCCTCATGGAGCCACTGGGGACGAACTTTGGACGTACTTCTGGAGCATGTCTCCTGGAGACATGATACCGCATGAAATTCCAAGTCACGTCACTTGGTGTATTGCCACAGCATCAGGGAATTATAGTATTGAAGTCCGATTACCATATTGTGAAATCATGGCGATAATTTTTCATTCCACATTTTTTTTTTTGGCATAAAAATATGTCTCGCATTTTCACATTTCCTTCACATTCTCTAGTTTTCCAGTCGCCCAGTTGGTGGGAGGCTGAGAAGGAGAGGGAATGGAAAATTTTAATAAGAACGAGGCCAGGTGGTTTGTCGAGATTACACTGGTGGGTCCGAGCAAATACTTTGCTCGACTACTTGAGCGTGAGGCATTCACCGTTTTCCCTCTTTTTCATCCTCTTTCTTTACACCAGCTCCTCTTTTCTCTTCCTCTCAGTTTGTCTACAGCTATACAACCGTGAAGAACAAGTTGGTGGGGAGGGAGAGGAGGGGGCGGAGAGGGGTGAGAAAGAGGTGGGTAAAAAGAAAGAATAGAAGTATACAGTACGCCTTCGTTAACTTACCTCTGGTGCTGTTTTTTATATTTCAAAAACACGCAGCCAGCACGAACCTTTGCACTGCTATAAACATTTTTCTTATCTCACCCTTCGCCTTCTTGAGAAATTTTTCTAATTTTTATTTTTCCCAGTCTTACCTCCTGGGAGTACAATTAATTTACACCTTGAGTATTTTGTTATTTTTTTTTTTTGTTTTGCTGTTTTGTTTTTGGAATAGGCAAGGAAATTATGTTTTGCAATTTTAGGGGAATGGCAAGAGTGAATTTTATCCTGTGGTATTGTTTGTTAAATTAATTAAACAAGAGGGAAAAAATTTACATTAATTAACAACTCACGTGAGCAATAGACGAACTGTGTGAATTCAATTTGATTTATTGTGTCGGAAGTTTGAGATTGAAGTCAGAATGTTTATTGCTATTTGTTGGCGGAGATGGGGTTGAAAAAAATCGGACAAACGGAATCGTGAGGAGTTATACTGAGGAATAAACTGCATTATCCAGTGCAATCATCCTTGGAGGACGAGGCCGGGTTATCCGATGGCCTAATGGCACTCGGCATTTCCTGGGGCCGCTCCCAACAGTATCAGCGTAAGAGTTTTATGTCACCGGTATTTGAGGACGGCCACACCTTGGAATAGGAGGGGATTAAAAAAAGATGGAAACCATGAATTTACGGATGAAATTGCATGGAGGCTAGTGGGGCATAAATATTTGAGGTTCGTTGGGACTCGTGAAGGCTCATAGCGGGGCCAAAGGCGCGTGGCAAATCCTCGGCATTACCAGATTTTTTTCAATTGTCAAAGACAATTTTTTGGTAATTAGCAAAATCGATCAAGTCGTATTAATTAAATTGCATCAGCCATTACGTGTCAGTCGTTAGCCGTCAGGGTCGCATTGACGGCGGTAGAAATGACCTTCAACTCTCTCTAAAAAACATTGTCCCGGTTTGCTTTGATATCACGATCAACTCGTAAACTTGTTTTCTCCTCCATCTATTTTTTTAAACCGATGATTTTCGTGCATAACCTCGCGAAAAAAATATGACTCGTCAGATCGTGAACATTCGGCGAGTTCCTAATGGCTCAACAGTATATTCCAACGTCTTAAAAACATACTGAGAGACGTTGACGATAAGAACACCAGTTTCAGTCGTGCAAAATTTTTTCCTTTCAACTTTATCGTTTTGCTGGTATATCACGGACGAACAAAGACGGATCGTTAGAAAAATTCTCCTATAGCATCTCGTCCTCCGCCCCCCCCCCCTCCCCCCCATTCCATTTGGCCCTTCGTGGTATTATGGGATTATAAACGGGCTTTATATCCCCCTAAGCAGAATTCTTACGTTCTCCACCCGCTCTCCCTTTCATCACCTCGCATTTTACTATCCCGTCTTTTTTATTCGAAACATTTCTCCTTTCTCGGGGTGGCTTCTGCCCATTTGTGTAGTGCACGTTTTATCGTTACGTTTATTCACTTTCTTGGATTATTACACGTGTAATTTTTTTTTTTTTTTTGCGGTGGGCGGAGTTCTTTTTCAGAATGGTGAATTTTATTGTGTCGGGTATAACGATTTTTTTTTTTTATGGTTTCGGGTTTGGAGGGATGACGATTGGGATTAGAGAGTTTTTAAGTCGAGATTTGCGTATTGAAAAAAAAATCTAGGGAAATTTGAAAATGTCCGAAATTTAACTGACACTGGCCCAATGGCTACCCCATTACACGAAAAAAAATAAACTGAAAAAAAAAAAAACAAACGATCCATCAAAATGGCGGATGTTGACAATTGACAGCAAACAGGTTTTACATTTTACTGATGATGACACAAAATTTAATGGGGGTTTGAAACAAAGGGAGCGAGGGGTAACGGTAGAATGCACTTCTGAAATGAAACATGGAGGTTGGGGCAAACGTGACCCTACGCAATGAAGAAACATCGACGAGGGAGTAGTAAAACCGGAAGTTGCGCTCGACGAGTCGTACATTTCCTGTTTGAGCTTTGAGTTTGACGCGCGCTGTGCGTTTGGAACAATGCGATGGGTGTGGGGGACCACTTCCCCCCCCCCCCCTCTCTCTCTCTCCCTCCCCCTCCTCCTCCTCCCACCGCACCAACTACACTTCTCCGGGACTTTTACACGCTCACATGGCCACGGCTTTTGTGTAAACTCGTGTGACCTCCGTTCCACCAAAACTTGAGCCCATCGAGTGCGGCTCGAGGCTATTTTCAAGGCTCATAAAATGTTTCCGGTAATTCAAATCTCGGAAAATAAATTTCCCGGCTGAGAGTTTGACTTTGGAAAATTTAATTTGTCTTGAGGTACGGCCAAATATTGACATTTTATCAAAATACAATACAAGACAAATGACATTTGTTTAGAAATAAGAGCGCACAAGTGGCTCAAAAAAAAAATTTACGATTATCCAATTTTAATTCATTTATGTAATAGCGCGGTTATTACCAAATCCTCAGTCCCCTCTTTCACTGGCCCTACCATCATTACATAATGATCATCGTAACAACGTCATCAAGCGCAATCACTCGGAATCAACGATAAATCATCACTGACACGATGACGTCACAGGTGATCTACGTTATACGAGCTGTCCCCTGCAGCGGTGATGTATAACACGATGCGCTTATATGTATGGTTTATCACGCTAATGAGCTTATTAGTGTTGGGCTTTTGGGTACAGGGGGAGTAAGAGCGGGAGGGGAGAGAGAGAGAGAGAGAGAGCAGGAGATGAGGGAATTTACGCTGATAGTGGGACTCGTTCATTCCTCCTAATGCACATCCAGAGAAGGACTCGCGCTTCCTAACTCGACCAACACTTTCTGAATTAGTCTAATTACGGCGAACAGTTTATTTTGATTATCTCGTGAAATTATTGGAAATTATCTTGAGATCGGGTGGAAATTTAATCCGGGCTTTGGCGGGGCAGACGACACGAAAATTGTCATTTCCCGGGGCAAGTGGACATTACGAGCATTATGGGGATGTTAGGCGGAATTTTAGACGCCATTGCCGAGATGATGCTAGTCTGTTTTAATTTTTGTACCGAATTTTTTTTTTTCCAAGCTCCTATAAGTCAACGATTCGAGTTCTTTTTTTTTCAAAATGAGAAGCGCCTGTCAAGGGTTTTCATTCAGCGGCTGAATAAATAATCAACTTATTCAGTTCGAAAAATGTCTCGGCAAGGTAACAGTCGCGCAGTCATAACATCCAGGGGAAGGGAATATGATGGCGTGTCGGCGCGCCCTAAAACTCAAATGAAAATTGACTCGCCCATATATGAACACGCATATGCACGTCTCCCCCAGGCAAACGCACAGTGTATCGTTTTTTTTTTCTCCTGGCCTGAAATTAAAAGAGAAATAACAATGAAAAAACTGTGTCATCTCGGGTCTTATAGAGTTCACATAAAAAATCCATGGATTGAAGTTTCACCTTCGAGAGCTGGCGGAAATTGAAAAAAATGGGCGAGAGAGAGAGAGAGAGAGAGAGAGAGAGAGAGAGAGGATCGTGGGGTGGAAAAATTAATGGGAAAAATCACTGATTCACTGAAATAAAATACATTCCTGCCAACAATCCGATAAAGTTTAGATTTTTAATGAAGATCAATGTTCAATTGGGATTTTATTCTACTCTTGATTTTAATACCGGCTCATGGTTGAAGTTATGAGAATCGCCGGAAGGATCGATCCGTTGGTTTACCGTAGGAGGAAAGCCACTCCAAATTTGCCAGTCGACGACTGTTTATCAATAGACGCTCACACTTTTAGAATTCCTCTCGTCATGAGTTCTTCTACTGGTGTCACGGAAATTATCAGCATGATTTCGGGTGACAGTCTCGCGTGGTTTTCTGAAGCAATGATTTTCACGATTCTTGCAATTATCGTTATAATTATCTCCTGAAGTATCACCAAGTCCCCCGGGAACGCTTGACATCCAGGGTCTGAGGATGTTTCCAGCTGGCGCTTAGGCTGGAAATTTTTGCACCTGTCCTAGTAACATTCTCCGCGGCTATCCCATCCATGATTCTCTTTGAGAAACGATCCTCACCGTTATCTCCGGCTACCTCGGCAGTTCAAAAAAGTGGAAAAGAATTTTTTTTTTTTTTGGAAAAACGGATTAACATTGATTGACCCCTTCAACGTAAATAACTCACGGTGAGAGACAAGAGGAAACAGCGCACACCCATGTGTAAAGAATAAGAAGAAGACAGATATGGCAATAAACAATTACTTAAGTCACTATTACACGTGGCACACCCACGCATTAGCCAGAGTAGCCAGCGGCGCACCCATTCTTCGTGTATATATAACCATTTGGACGGTTTGTTGGGTTGGGCCACTGAAGGTTCTCGCCATTAACTGAGTTACTCAGACCTCAAAACTCACGTGACTCATCGATATTCCCCCCTTCCCCCGAGATATATTTACAAGCTTTGATCATCGCTGTCAATTAAAACAATCGAAAATTAAACAATAATTTTCCCCTGACTGGTGAGTTTTGCAAAAGAAATTTGATGAATTTCGTAGGACAACAATTGAGAAATACCAGAACAAAGGAAATTTCTTAAACAATTTTACAATTTTAAAAATTGCACTGACAAATACATTTGAAGGAATTCTTCAACAAAATCAACCGGAAACTAGTGACCAATCGAATTAACTTGCATTATCAATGAAATTTTTCTCCACCAGGTGTTCACCGCCAATTATGTCAACCAATTAAATTAATTATGATACAATCCCATTGACTTGCATTGCGAAATATTCATCATTATTCCGGTGGTTAACATATGAATGTCATTGATAAAATTTAATTGCTCCATGAATTAACCAGTCAATTATTCACATTATAACTGGGATTGCTAATAAAAAGCTCCAATAGATATTATTCAAAATTGACAAGGGAATTAAATCAATGAATCTCGCTCGTCATAGAAAACTCTCTCTACCCCCTCCAAAGAAAAACCCACGAAGGCTGTCGAGAAATTCTCGTGAGGGGCTCAAAAAAAATAAAATAAAATTATTTTCTCACGTTTTTATTCGTCAATCATCTACAATTACGTTAAATTGCCCCAGAATTTGTTCAGAAATTCTTCAGCTGTTTTTTTTCCCCCTCATTGAACCACTTGTAGTGGCCAGTAAAACGATTCAGAGTGAACTGATCAATCAATTATTCTCGATTTCCCCCGCGTGTTTCGAAATCGAGAAGTCTCTCCTGATCGTTGCCAACCAGCAGATAGAGGGAAAATTCCGGAATTCGATGCACCTGAGGCTCGTTATTCCTCCATGTGTCCCTTTATCTCTATTTGCGAGAATTAAGCTGCGGCAACTGGTGCATGTGTAGTATTAAGTGGTGCTTAATCAAAAATTTTGAGCTCTTTAGCCGAGAAATTCAGTGAAATACAGCTTTATACAATTTCTTCGGCAATTTTTTCCACTTTCCAACTTACTATTCTCAATTTACTTCTCAAATAAATTAACATTACTGATTTCTTGGGAATATCGCGTAAAACTAATGGCAAAATATCCTCCAAAATTCCCATTCGCGTACACGGAGAGAAAAATATCCCAAAAATTAGTCTACCTTCTCACGAACGCCTGGGGGAGGAGTTGAATGGGGCTCACAAAAATAGAGAACACTCGCCACCTATTGGTGTCTGCCCATCACAATTTGAATGACCTCCCTCAAAACTTTCATGTGCGGCCTCCTAATATTTTGCCGGTCATTGAAAAGTAGGCTGAGGAATCGTTCTTTCAGAAAACCTGACACGGAAAAGTGGTGGGTCCCCTGCCAAATTTTAGGGTGCCACTCACTAAATTTTCATCAGCTGTCCTCTATAAAGTGGTGACCCCTGTGGCTTAAAAAATGAATTAGTAGGCACTCTAGT
>JAPYZM010003401.1:0-11532 GCA_030522845.1 Psyttalia concolor
TATCACGAGCCGAAGGCGAGCGATATAATCCCACGAGTCAAAAACCACTTTTTTCACGTGTTACGAACAATATTTTTCATCACGCTGTGTCGGAAAAGTTACTTCTCCGATACAGCGTGATGAAAAATATTGTTCGTATCTCCTGAAAAAAGTGCTTTTTTACTCGTGGGCTTATATCTCTCGCCTTCGGTTTGTGATATAAACCTCCCACTCGCCAAAAACCATTTTTTTTCACTTGTTACGAAATATACTATTTCATCTCAATGTGTCGAAAAAGCACTTTTCAGACACATTCAGACACAGCGTGATGAAAAATATTATACGTCACTCGGCGATAAAAGTATTATCTGACTCATGTGATTATAGAGCCACATTCTTCAGATAATACTTTCATCGCCTGATGACATAATGTACTATTTCGTGCGCGGCACCTGAAAAACGTCATTTTCGTGGCGCTGTGTGAAATTGGCGTTTTCCAGGTCTCACATCACGAAATAGTATATTGCCGGATGGGCGTTATGGGGTTTTTTGCTCGCGTGGCGTTTGGCAAACCGAGCCGAAGGCGAGATGGCCAACCACGCGAGCAAAAACCCCGTAAGGTACCGTCCGGCATAATATTTTGCCGTAGTGATTTTAGAGTTTTCGAGTTTGGGAAGTACGTAACACCAATTCCCGGGCGAGAAAGGTCTAGAAGCGCTACGGCAAAATAATATCCAAGCCTCGCCATGGAAAACATATCACCCTCCCCCACGTGCTTGCCATTCTCGCCTTCGGCTCGGAAGGCAATTTTGCACTTTGTTGTTATTGTTGTTATTCTGTCCGTGGGTAGGGTAATTGTCCGCGCAGCGGCCATAAAGCGTTGCTTTACAGACTGAGCGACAAAAACGAAATTACGAGATCGCTCCCACTCCGGAATTGTTTTTTTTTTCGAATATAAGTACTTGAAATAAACAAAAAAAGGCACAAAAAATTGTACGCTGGATGCGGCTTGATATTTGATGGAATAACTTCTATACATTGTGAGAGTAACTCAAGCTGTACCGCCCCCGGTCAATCGCTTCATGACTCGTTTCCCCGTAAAACATATCGCTCGTTCAGCCTGAGTGATACTCAACGATGAATGTACACATGCATATGCACGCGAAACAACCCCTCTTCCGGGATGATCTAACCCACGGGCCACGATCCACATGGTCTCGGTTCCAACAAATTTATTTCAGTTTGAACCTTAAAAATATTTTTTAACAAGAGTTATGAATGGCACTAAAGACTGATCATAAAATACAGTATATAATGCATGTATCCAAAATTCATGACTAGTCCTCTCTTGGTTATTGAATTTTATGATCCCCAATTTTATCGGTCGTCGCGTGTAATTGATTGATATTTTTCTATGGTTCAATTCCAGCGATACAGATGTACAAAAATACTGGCGTATAACAACAGTAGAGTTCCTACTGTTGTACTCTTCTAGGGTTATTCGCATATTCTGGGAATATTGCCAGCGAACGAATGAAATCATTGGAATCTTCTCTTTGTTTTGATTTTGATTTATCACTCACAATTGAAAATCGTATGGCAGATGATTCTTTAATGATTGTGGAGGATCGATAATGACCAAAGAGCATTCCAGTCGATAAAAATGGATAAGCGCAGCCATTATTTGCATTATTAATATGCCAATAGAGCAACACGCAAAATGTAAATTAGTTATTGTTCATTTGGTTTGTGTGGTAGAGGTGGATAACCACAACCGCATCTCGACAGAGCAATAATGCCTTTTTTTGGGGTGACAACAGTACATGCGGTTATGTTGAAATAGTGATGTTGAAAAAAGTTAAATGGAAAAATTGGAAGCACTTATGCGGCACGATTCACATATTACCGACCATTTGGGTTTGAAATTTCCATCACTCCCACAATTCGACCACTTTTCAAAATTATTGGTTTTCAACTGATTTTTAACTCTATTTATTTTGAATCATCAAATGTGTACTGAAAAAACCATAATAATAGCACATGTATATATTTTATACCAGGAATTTAGAGTTTTCAATTGTTATAAACTAAACAAGACAATAATATTTTAAGTGTGACGTTTGAAATTATCCACATAAATTAAAAATTGGACAAAATTTTTTTTTAAATCGGAAAGATTTTCCGGAACTTCTGTAATTTTCTGTATAAAGCTGAAAAATCAAATCCTCCATCAAAATTTCCAATATGTCGGTCCCCGAGAGTAGAACGCAAATTATTTTGCAAATGAACAATAACCACTAATGTCACTTTCATTGGAAAATGTAATCTTTTCAAACCGACGAACATAAAAAACGATATATTTAATTATTTAATTTGATACAAATAATGAATTAGTCAATTTAATTGGGTAAATATTAAAATTTAAATGACAATCCACTATGAAAATTCCAGAAATCGATTACCATTATTTCTTTGTGGCCCCAATATCCGGGTTTTACCAGGTTTAATAATTCTCAATTAATGACAAACATTACCCGGTATTACTGGTTCATAAGCAATGAAACAACGGGTGGTACCTGGGTAAAATCAAACATGAAAGCGAACGAGATACCCAGCCCGTAAACTGGGAAATATTCTTACTAAATTGTAACACGGCTCTTGACAGCTGGGGTTCATAGTGCGTACTGGCTTATTATTCCATAGAGTTGAATGTTGATTATATGGGAATGTGTGACGGCTCGGTGGGATACACGGGCGAAGTTTACTTTTGGAAACATAGATCCATATCCATGATGAAATTTATTCATTTTTTTAGTTAACGAGATAGTGGGGGCGCTTGCGTGCGCTAGCATGAGGGAAGGTGATCGAAACGACAGTAGTGCCAATATTTCACTCAATCCCAGGTAGAAAAAGTCAACCGTGACGATTGGAATAAGGCTGAGACAGGATTTGGCATTAAGGCGGGATAACCCAACCTTGAATCAAGCTTCTTTCCACTGTTGAATCGTATATTGATTCAAGCATGGGGCGTCAATATATAATCAAGCCTTGGTTTAAAGTTGGAACAGCATTCGTGCTCAAGACTGGGATATCGAAGCCCAAGTAAGAGTGAACGATCGAAACGAGGTTCGATCAGGCTTGATCCAGGATTGACAAAGCCTGGTCGAGCCTCGATCCAAGCCTGGGTGTAATGATTGGATAAGGGTTGTAATCCGAATCTCGTCTCAGAATGTGTGACAATCCTGACTCCTGCTAGATGAACAATTAAGATAGAACAAGACTTGGTTCCATCGTCAAATCAATGACTAATTCAAACATGAGGAACAATGTTCGATCGAGCTCGTTCTATCATGTTTCAAATTCAATTTATTTAACGAGATGAAATATTTGAGTCTTATAAATAGTCTTTATTGATACCCTTCATGATTGTTGTTTCTCTGGTCCTGGCAGAACTGCAAAATACCGCTAATGTTTTTACCCCAGAATAGCCCAATATGACGTTT
This sequence comes from Psyttalia concolor, assembly GCA_030522845.1. NCBI lineage: Eukaryota > Metazoa > Arthropoda > Insecta > Hymenoptera > Braconidae > Psyttalia > Psyttalia concolor. The sequence goes on from JAPYZM010003401.1 coordinate 3,483, forward strand.
CACCATATCGATTCTCACTATAACTCGATATCAAACTCGATACAAACACCATCGATTCTCCCAAAAATTTCGATACTTCTGCATCCTCTCCTTTAGTAATATACGAGCGGACACGCGCGCGGCCGGGCGCTGTAATAGTGACCATGAAAATTTGAAAATTTCAAATTAACCGCCCTAGGTGCCAGTGAACCAATAAGGAATAAGTGTGACAGAATTTCGATATTTTCGATTCGATTCGAGATCTGTAGTGTATGTACTTTTTATAGTAGGAGGATACTACGATGATTTCGGAAATGAGTTAAAGAGAACACGTCTGAAATTTTTCCATGAAATGAAATTAGTAATTACTATTCCTCATTATATTCTGCGTCGATACTAATTTTTTATGTAAATTTCTTGTTACTTAAAAAAATATTAATATAAAACAGGAAAATAAAAAGTGAGAAACTAAAATAGAAAAATAAAAATGGAGAAATGAGAGAGGACAAAAATCGAAGGGAGGCATTTCTATAGCGTTCCACATTCTTGTGATGTCACAGGAAACCATTGGGTGGGGATAGCAATGGAAAGCATGGGGTCCGGGATTGTTCGCAATATAAAATGTATAAGAAATTCTTACTGAAGAAACGGATAGTCCAGGCCATATTTCCCTATATTTTTCTCTCACCTCGTATCTTTTTATTTTGCATTATTAAAATCTCCATATCAACCTAATGATAACTGTAGAAATTTTCGAATGAATGACATCAGGAAGAATTTTTTCCTGAACAATTCTCCGAAATCTGTTCCCTGAATTACCCAGACATTTCCGTAATTACCCACTCGCCCACCTAATTTCAATTTTTTCGATTTCATCATATTCTTTTATCATTGACTATACATTTGGTAATCGTAAGGTACTTCCGCGTACTGGAGAGCAAACGAATTGCCCAATCGACATTCAAGTTATTCGAGAATCTACAATGGCGCTTGGACCCTCGACTATCTCAAGAATCATTTAATTAAAAAAGTTTGCCGTTTGTAAGTATTGACTAGGGATTCCTATCAACTCTCTTATCTTTCCATCCCATCCTTAAAAATTCATTATTATACTAATTTGCCAAAGGAACTAGAATTTATAAATCGAGAGTCTATTATTCTAGTAAACATTAACTGTGAAAAATTCTGGCGGTCGAATTTTATTAATTTTCCCAATGGATTCTAATTTTATGACTGTATATCTGAATTTAATATCCTAAAAAAATGATATAATTATCATAAATATATTTAGATTAAAAGATGTCAATTCAGAGCAAGGGCAAGCGCGCTTTCGGTCTCGTGATCAGAAAACTTTCGAGGAAGCGAATTTAAATAGTGTCCCATGTTCTGGTGACCTCACAGAATATTATTCGATAGGATTCGGCGGAGGTAGAATTAAATTCAAGATTATTCTCAATATAAAATTCACACGACATTGTTATTGATAAAATCGTTGGCCTTCAAATAGAATTAATCTCCACAATTCTGTGTTATTCGTTCATTCAATATTTCATTCGAAAACAATTTTAAAAAGTATCAATTGTCTGCTGTGCTCCGCTCGCCTCTATTAGGAAACTGAATTAGAGACAAACCATTCGTGAACCAGTCAGGAATTTAAGTTTGGCATGATGATTCTCATCCCAAAGGTCAGAGTGTTCGCCCTCAATCCATCAACTTCAATAGAGCATCAGAATGGATACAGTAGGGAGTGAAGCTGGGAATATATTTGTCTTCCTTACCAACTCTCACGAACCGTAAGACAGTCATTGACATTCGAAAGTCAGATAAGTCAGAAAATATTAATGCACGGAAAAATAGGCCGCAGACACTGAGCCTACATGACACAAAATCGATTCCCCTATTTTTCCAGTATCTGTAAAGTCACATTTCTCAGTAAACATATACGAATCCTGTTTATATAATTCAAAAGTTTCGTCTCTTTTCGATCTCCCTCGAGTCGCTACTCGATAACCCGTTTGCCTCCAATCTCATTCGTTTGCCTCTCGTTTTCAAGATCACAGGATTCTCTCATCATAGAAAATCATCTCAGCTTCCCTTCGAAGTCAGACTAGGAAGTAATAAGCGTCCATTCGGCTCTCCTCGGTCTCACTGTGAACCCGGAGTAGATATAAAATATTGGTGACCCGATCATCCATTCACATTTGGCGTCCGTGATAACTCACGCCGAAAAAGGTCGGAGCATTCCCCCTCAATCTATCAACTTGAACAGAGCATCAGAATAGCTACAGTAGCATGGAAAACCCAGAATATATTTGTCTCCCTTATCAACTCCCGCAAACTATAAGGCATTCTTTGACATTTGGAAGTCAGATGAATCAGAAAAATATTAATGCGCGGAAAACAAAAAATGGGGCCGCAGATCCTGAGCGTACATGACCCAAAACCGATTCCACGATTTTTCCGGTGGCTGTATACTTCACATTTGTCAGTAAATATGTATAAATTCTACTTATATCATTCAAATGTTTCCTCCTCCCCAGTTCTCATCCGAGTCAATACTCAGGGCTACTCGATAACCCGTTTGCCTCAAGTCGAATTCGTTTGCCTCTCGTATTCAAGATCACAGAATTCTCATGTTAGACGGAGGAGGATGATCCCTCAAGGGGTCAGGAGTTGACTCCACTCTTAACAATTTCAATGATCCATGTATAAGACACGGTACATAGAGGAATGAGAGATAGAAAAGACGAGTTGAGATGTTGCCTCAGTGAAATTCATCTCAATGGTTGGAATAGTGGTACAACGGTCGGGTGCTTCACACAAATACAAGGATGAGGATCTTACATCCGGGTTTTGAGACTAGGTTCAACTTATTCGTACCCTCAGCTCTAGTATACCTCAAGCATTAATCCACGTCGTGGCTATCGCGGGCACGTAAGACCCTCTGGCCATGGAGTATACGGTGATGTTAGAACTGGCCCTTCGGCCGTCCACCCACCCGCCGCAGTGCAATGTTCCTTCACGCCCAACAGTTTGATAACTTGAGTTGAGGTGCTCGGAATATGTTGGGCAATTTCGAAATTTCTCCGTTTTTGGAGAGTTGCCGGGGGTGGGAACGGAGTCTCGAGGTGAGCACAGGGGGTTGGGGCGAATTGTTTCGGAGATTGATTACTTTTATTTGGTGAACGAGAGCGCGTGTCAATTAAATGTGGGAATCTTCCGGGTTTTTTATTTTTTTGTCTTCTCATACGAGAGTGTGAGTTCATAATTTATGAAGTTAGCTTAAACCCTTTATTTATTTTTTTTGCTTCATAATTTTCCACGCAATGTATGGGGTAATTTCAGAATTTCTGGGCTTTTGACAGGTTTTGGAGGAGGTAGGGGTGGTTTCGAGGTAATGACGGGGGCTCGGATTGAGTTTTCTGTTAGAGACTGATGATAAAAGGTGGATTACGAACGTAAGGCGTAAAAGGAAAATAATTCGGCAATTCGCAATTCTGATCAATATTTTGATGGTCTAGAAAAGTGAATAATGAACCAACGAATTTATTCTCTAGACTCGTATCCGGAAGCATGTTCTCGATTAACAACCAACAATAGCTCTGCTCAATTGCAAATAATTACATTTGTTTACTCGAGTTTTAAAGTTTGTTTGAACATTTTGCATTCGATTTATTCATTCCCACTGTTCATGTCCCACATTAAAAAAAAAATTATTTTCACGTGATGGAAAGGTTTAAAATTCACTCAGTTTTAATCCCCCGGAACTTTAAACGTTCACTGAAATTCATTGGCAGTATTTACTAGATATGAACATTATTCATTTATTGAAAATCCTGTGGAAATTGCAATATCAAGTGACTTCTATCTTGAAAACTGGGGATATTTAGGTTTAATTTTTATCAGACTTCAGTCGAGTTCAAATGAAATCTGACAGCTCAGAACTCATTGTAATTGTCCATGATGTGTTGAATTTATTTTTACCTCAACACATATAATCTTCTATTATCGCCAGACAATTGCAGTGGACTTTCTCGCATTAAGCAAATAAATACACATAAATTGACAATTGAAATAACATTTCACCTCTCACTTTCACCTCTCCCTCATCCAAAAATCTCCACAAAATGGTTAAAAACTGTTAAATGGTGGATAAGAGTTGCCATGATACTGACATGAAAGCGAATCTTCTGATGTCATTGAAGATACCAAAGATCAACTGAAAATGTCGGCTGTAAAATCGTTAAATCCTCCGTACTATCTCCACTCGTCCAACTTCCCACTTCCGTTTCCTTTTCACTTCCATTGTACGTCTCTTTATTTGTTTTCTTTCCGTTTCTTTGACTTTTTCCCTCAATTTTTTCTCATCCAGTCCCTTCTCTTCCAATTTCTCGACAATAGAGATAAGTTTCTCGGAGGAAAAAAAAGAAGAAGAACGCCATCAGCTGGTTTTAAAGTATCAGAACCTCTGGAGAAGCATCCGGATTCGTTTGGCTCTCCTGGTATTTCGAAGCTAGATGAAGCAGACAGGAATGTCCCTCAATCCTGGGAAACATTGACTTCTCCTGGGATACCTTAATGGGTTTGAGTCGCATGTATCCGATGCCCCTCTCACTTCATCTCTCTCCCCCTCTGTTGTGAGAAGAGGTGTCCTTCGTACATCATTGTTCAGCTTTGGCTTCACTGCCTCGACAGAGTCGTGTACTTCATACAATGACATGCACTAACTGTCCAGTGATTAATGGGGACCGCATTTGAGGTCAAGCTCTCCCCAAGCTAATAAGAAATTTCTTATCCCAAGCTGTATTGTACTTTCAAGAATAAGTCTCTGTGAATGTTTACAACAGCTTTGTCTTGCTCGCTCTTCCTCGGACGAAGAAAAATCAGCAGAATTTGTGGTGGACGGATTTATAGATATTTTTTATTCCAATCTATCAATCAATGCGAATATCCTTCTGAGACATCGAGAAAACAATCTTCTTGCAATTTCCATCTTACCTTGAGAAGCTCTTCAAATTTTTTTATTTATTCATAGCATTCAAACCATCTGGTTTATTCTGCTAAAAAAAGCAGAGATACGCATTCACAATAATGCATGATTAAACATATTATTTGTACATTTAGTCATTTCTTATTATGATTTTTCTTCGACTGAGCATATTGTCATTTCTTGTTTCTTAGCTTATGATAATACTATAAATTTACTTGTACTGCTGTTCTTCAAATTCGTTGCGACTTGAAAGGTGGTAATATTGAAACTCTAAATCATCTAAGGCATCATTCAAAGGATGCGCAACCCTTACATCATAAATAATTTATCAATAAATGAGCACTCTAGACTGTAAAAAATCATTTTGGATTTTGAGATGGTTTAGATTGAAATTTCATATTAAATTTTTCGTCAGTGTCCATTCTAAATTTTCCAGAGTTTTAATTCGATGCATTCGAAAATTGTGAGATTAATTTTCGACTGTTTAAACGAGATTATGAGGAGAAGTTCCGCTTTGGCGGGGTTCTATTCTAGTTTCATAATTCTTTTTTTTTTTAATCCATCTGGTTTTTCAATACAATCAACATTGGATGATGCAGGTGGAAAAATTTTTTTCAACTCATGCGATTGCAGATCGGGCTCGGGTTTTTTTCAATTCTCCAAAGGTACTTTTGTTCTTGTATCGTATTGTCATCCTCTTGGCGACACTTGTGCATTCACATCATATTTTACCCTATATTATCAATTTAACGTTTAAAAAATCTCTATTTTTTGTAAACCCTACGGATTCTTCCTTGTTAGAAATATACGAATGAAAACAGGAGGATGGAAAATATTCTTCCATTAACGTAAATTATGCACTTTCTGCTGGGGTGGGAATGCGGCTTTCATTGTCCCATGATTGAATGTGAGGGAGGATTTTCATGAGAGTTATTTTTCGAGCACAAAAGAGCTCGGGGTTCTAATATTTGTTTAATGTAAAATTTATAGTGTGATGAACATAGATGTCAAAGTCTCTCTGTTTCTCATGAAAATGCGACGACTCTACACTATGAAAAATCCTTCGCATTCCATTTTAAAGCTTGATGTTTAGAGTTGCCAGCAGTTGGAAGAATGGCCGACAAATTGCCACTTTCTGCTCGTCAATAATTAATAAACAACTCTCTCACCTTTAATCTTCCCAATGTAATTTTTTGAAATGGCGCGTCGGCTTCTGATAATCGTTGACCATTTCTTTTGCACCGGATTTCCAATTCATTAGCCAAATTTTTTGAAGTAATCTAATTCCTAAGATAAAATAATGTAAAGGGTTCTCACAATTGTTTAGAGTAGCAGAAGTTTTTTATCGAAAAATTTGGCGATTTTTACCAACAATTTTAATCAATAAATGACGACCAAATATATTTTCACGCATTTTCAGAATTCTATGGAATTAAAAAATAATTCATACTATGCTAAAAAAAACTAGTATAATGTTGAGAAATTCTACAACTGCATAATTTTTAAAAGAACTGTCCTCAACACGGAGAGAAAAATTCCATAAAAATTACGTATCAGTTCCGTAATCTGCGAGTCAAAACAATATTCCGTAAAAATTACGGAACAGTGCCGTACCTTTTTACAGAGAAGTCCAGGAAAAAGTACATCACTGTTCCGTAATTTTTACGGAATATTGTTTCGACTCGCAGATTACGGAACTGACACGTAATTTTTATGGAATTCTTTTCTCCGTGAAGGAAAGATCTAATTTTTAATTAGAATTACAGTAGAATCGGGTCGAATTAATCCCTTAATAATAACTAATCCGTTCTATGAACCTATTAAAAATTCTCGGAATTCTGGGATGCGTTTCCGCAACAAGTTCCACTGGGGTGCATGATAACAGACCTCAGATGAAATGGTGCAAACGACGTGGAACACAGCCGGAAATGGGCTGTTTTCAGTCTGCACAATTTCATCGTACAGTGTGACGTTGAGCGCCAGTCCCGCTGTCATATTCCTTCCCTTTGTTTCCCCTCGATTAACAACAGGATGTGGCATCTACATGCGAACTACGAACCTTCAGACAGTGAATGCATCACTGCACATCAGACAAAATTGCCATTGTTTAATATGTAACTCTTCAAATCCATTAATACTGCATTCGTGTGGAAAAATTGCGCCGTAAGAAGTTTAAAGGGAAAGAAGAGGAGGAAAGACATGGGGGATGGGAATGAGAAAACGTGTGAGACTTGGACGATTCAATGATTTGGAAAGTAGCACTTGGGACCAGTGAGTTTCAAACAAGATGACGAGGCAGAATGGCGACACAAAGGCAACAGATGAGTGCCTGAGAGTCGATTAACTTCAACAAAGAGGAGATAACAGATAAACTCTCAATTCGCTTCCTGCACAGTTAGTCAGTTTAATTGCCATTGGAATTCTGATTAAGGGATTTCCAAGTGAAGTCCATATATTTCTCTATTGTTGCAGATTTATCTTCATTAGTTGTCGCTGCACAATTAGCACTGCACTAGATACGAGTGAAAAATTTTGTTAGTTAAAATTACAATTCCCTTGGTTAATCCCGGATTTTCGCAGCTCTAGAAAAATTTATCTCACAGTATCATTCAACATCTTCATGAAAAATTTTGCACACGTCTAGATAATTTTTAGTAATTAGTCGACATACAATTGTTTATACATCCACCACTGTTATTTATTTTGTTTATTATAGTTTTTTATCAAGCAGGGAATAGATTTTACTGAGCGATCAGGTGATTTTTAGCGATCGTCTGGATAATTTTTACTAATCAATTTTTGTGATTGGTACACGGAGAGAAAAATCAATGAATTTTTATAGTGGGATTCCGAGAAAAATTACCGTGCTGCACTACAATCTCGGCGCAAACTGCAGGCCTAGGAAAAATTACTATGCCGCCTAGTAAAATTTCTTTATCGGCTTAGGAAAGAGTCTACATTAACCTCAATGTCATTTCGCCGCCGGTTCACAACTTGAATCAGCCGGTTCTCCCCAGACTTCGTTAAAAATGTAAACAAATGTTATTCCAGAAGGAGGGTATCACAGTACTCATTGAAAAG
>JAPYZM010003402.1:0-23831 GCA_030522845.1 Psyttalia concolor
GACCCCCCCCCCCCTCAAATTTTCGAAATCGCGTTCTCTCCCAGAGGAAATAGAGAGGAAGTCTCATGTATTTTTTTTTTTTGAAAATTCAAAACACGGGACAAGTGAAGTTGACTGCTCATGCTCATGATACCTGGTACAGACCGAGAACAGGAGTGAGAAGTGCTGGTGAATCCATTCAACACAATACGCATGGTTATTCTATACATCGGATTATTGCTGTACGCCTACACAACATGAACGCACAATTCGCGTCAGCCCTACGACATGAGCCTTCCAGCATTGCCAGTAATTCTCGTTGAACTCCAAAAAAAGAAAAGCCAAATGCAAGAAAAAATAACGAATCCTCTCCTCGTCTTTTCTCTCTCGCAAATGCATTTGTCCCGCGAAGATCTCATTTACTTCAAGCGTCTTTGATGCGCGCAGGACACATCACACAGTAGGTACAGTACTAGACTGTGACGTCACTGCGTCGAGGCATTACTCGATTGTTGAAAGCCAACCACACAATTCCACCCACGACAATCAGCGGCAAATTCAAATAAAGTCGCCCGGCGAGAGAAATATGTAGTCGTTGGTTTCGTGACTTGGAGCTTTACAACTAGATTATTCAATTGTTTGCTTGGAAACGAAGTACAGGAAGCTCGAAGATACTAACAATCCTTCGAATGATGAAATTGTTGATATGTGGGAGAGGCATGTAGAATTTTATTGTATTTTTTTAAATGAAAATGCAGTTAAAATGGGAGATGTCAATTGAAGGACAGCATCAGTTGGAGGCATCGATGGATCATTTATTTATAGAGTTGAGTATTCGGTTGAAACTCAAGTAAATGAGCACATCTAGGAGAAAAAAGTCGGAGCTCATGCAAGAAATACATGAATCCCGGAGCGATTAATGTTAATACGCAATGTGGAAAAAGGTCAATATGACGAAGGGCATATCGTCGAGGACGAGGGATTGGTATCCAGTGACTTTGAGAACAAGTGCCTGAATCCAGTGTCCCCAAGACGAGGATTGGGTGAGCATTGGGTACGATATGAGGCTGGCAGTTCAAGGGATGTGCAATGTGGAGGTTAGGTACTAACGGGCAAGAGAGAAGGTGCCGCCGGTAAGAGAGACCGGTGGAGCGGCTGTAGAGTCGTCGTAGCGCACAGGGGCAACAGCGAGGAGGCAGACAAGAAGAGACGACCGCTTGAAATCCCTCTCTCCTTCCCGCCTTTCCTGCCTTGCCGCCCGTCCGCCATGCCACTACGAGGCAAGCGAACGTACAGCTAGGCCGGCACGGTCCTGTAGCCCATTTGGCATTTCCCCAGCTATAGCGGCAGTCCTGTAGCCCATCGTTGTTATCGTCCCGCAGCTGCATAAAGTCGGTTCTCCCCTGTCCCTCGCCCCACACGTTCCCCTCGCGCCTCGTTCCTTCACCGACTAACTCTCCCCCTGCCACCACTCCCCCGCTGCCTGCCAGTCCGTTCCCCACTCTGACCCTTCGTGCGCGTTCCTCGCTGTCTCTTCTCCCCTCTCACCCGCCCCCTCCCCAGCATATCCCATCGTTCTACTCTCTACTGTTCCAATGGCCCTAGTCGTCCCACCAATCCCCTCGAGCGCCACACAATTCAGCTATCGTTGCCTGGCGAGCGAATCACCATCCCCTCCACCAACCTCATTCCCGCCCCCGCCCTCGTCCCTCCCCTCTCACCGTCCCTCCTTTTCTCTCTCTCTGTCTTTCTCGCTTCGAACTTCCGTCGTTGCCACGCGCAAATACTCGCTCTCGCTCTCGCCGACATCGGCGCCGCCGCGCGGGACGCCTTGGCACTAGACGCATACCATTTTCTTCGCCTCCTCTCTCTGGCCCTCTCTCTCCCTCTCGCTCGGTTAATCGACACAGCCATGACACAACCAACACACAACCATATCCACTAATACATGTACATACAGTATGACTATAGACTTGTCCTTGTCGTCCTATCGATTCCCCGCTTTTCCCCCCACTCATCCACCTACTCTTAACTTCCTTCCCCCTGTACCCCTCGGGGGCCGCACCTCGTCCCCTCACTGTAACCTTGGTGGAGAATAACCCGCCGTTCAATTCAAGGAATTATGACGACGCTCTCTTTTCCACTCTCCTTCTTACCTTCTCACTATACCGATCTTTCTCGTTTATTTTTTTTTCCCTCTTTTCCTCCTTCAATTTTTTGGTTTTTTCCCCTCTCCAATGGTACACTCTTCTCTTTGGGAACCGACAACGAGAAGAAACTCAAGACTCCGCCGTCGGCTTCTACCAGGGACGCTCGAAAAAGATATCCATTGGTTGCTTATAAACTTATACCGGTTGCATTCCCTTCATCCTACTCGGTGGACTATAATCGTTCCTTATGCTGTTTTCATACTGGGGTCTTGCTGAGGCAACATTGTTGTTATGCCGCTGATACCGAAGAATCAACTGACTAGGTGTAACCCAACTCTCGTGTGGCTCATCCTCGGGGTCTTGATTGGTTGTTCTCTATGATGAAATTGTGCCTCTGCGTCAAATTTAGTCGATCCTGGGTTATGTATAACAGGTGGGATACATGGGCGATATGGGGAAACGATGGTGCGCAAGTGGTGGAGGAGTTAGAGGTTAGGTTAAGACGACGCCTTGTCGGGCCTACGAATATGGGCTTGGATATTAATAGGGGCATTCATGTTTGGGTTCATCGAGTGCTCCTCGTCTTGTCCAAGCGATCTCTCGAATGACTTCGGTTGATTTGGAGGTTCTTCTACTGAGGATGGCCAGTAAGACATTCGAGGTGGAATCGATTCGACAAGTCACAGCTGACATTCGATGTTGTCATGACTTGTTGGGTAAGATTCGATGCTTTGGAACTCAGGTCTTAGCGAGACTAGGAGTAGGTGAAGAGGACAGCGTGGACTAGCAAGAGTCCACACACTTCCCGGATTCAGGAAACGGACGGAGGACAACCTGCTTGGTACTGATGCTTACTTGTTGAATGTCGGGGATGGCCAGTTGATGATCGCCAGGACTCAGGGTCTGCTCCCAATATCTGATTCCGTTGGCTGTCTTCTGGAGATCAACGCAGCAAGCCCAGCGATAATTATGATGTCAGGCTGTGGCAGAAGACTTCAATTCGACACTGGACGGGTCACGAGGATTTTGTCTCCTGGAGTGAAAAACCAGAAAACAAAGCATCCTTTCATCAACCGCGAAAAGGCATCGTCCTTTCATCACCCGATGACTCAATAAACTTCTGCAGCACTTCCTTCGGACGTGATAGTTTCCCAAATCAACGATTTAAAAAATCAATACCGAACATTCTGAGAGCTTCTGTCTTCAACGAAATTTATCATTTTTTCTTTTCAAGTTTTATGGAATTTTGTAGAAGTAACAACTTAATGAAATCGATGGATTGTTAATCATGAGTGTCGACCTATTGCGCAGCAACGATAGTGGCCTTACGTAAGGTTGCCTCTGGTGGTTACCTCACAGCCATTCGAAGCCCCTGAATGTGCCAAGATATTTTTGCTTAAAAATTTCTTGAAAATGGTGAAAAGATCTCCAGAACGCATTCGTTGGGAAGTCCATCTTTTCGCGAGTCTCGTGCGATGAAGATGGTATTACTTCTGTCAATCTCGGCTAATGAAGGCGCGGTCTGTAATTGGTGGCTGTTGTGTCGGTAAGGTAGTCCCTTAGACTACTCTTAAATAGTAATTTACGCTACTCGCCTTGGGCTCGGACTATAAAGCCGCATTCGCAGAAAAAACTTTGAGAAGTGTCTGGGGAATGGAATCCTCGTCGTGTGACAAAATGGCCGAGCTTTTGTCACTGAAAATGGAAGTATTTTCCGCGGATCACATGATCAACTGCACTTCTAACCTCACTCTGCTCGGTTAGATGGCAATTTCTTCGGGCTAGGGACGAAAATAAGCGCCAGAGATCTCCAACGTACAAGAAGAGGAGGCAAAGGGGATTGGGAAGTTGTTAGAGGCTCGGCAATGGTTGCACGCACACTTGCGCCCGGTAAAGGGGATGTCTTTTGTCGAGTTTTATTTTCCCAAGGTGCCAAGAGAGCGCCATCGATGAAAAGAACTGAAAACCTCATTCCAAACTGAAGACAATTTTTGAAAAAAACTTTAATAAATAATTCACACGAATCTTAGAAGGCAATACGTTTTACCACCAGTAGCGAAAAATTCTGGAGAATTATTGACTGATTGTCTCGTCCGGCAATAAACAATCAACAATCAACAATGACGAAGGCATTCAACTTTCCCTTACGAAATAAATATATACAAATAATTATATGCGACATATTATTGCTATACTCCATTTTTATCCGGAGGTATATTATACATATATTTATATGTATATAAATTATATAATTAATAATATATTACGAAAATATTCTAGTTCTATTTTATTATTATATTATTAATTATATAATTATAATTTTTTATCGATATTTATAGCGCGTATTTAACGTTTTTGATACGGATTAAAATTTCCAAAATTCAGGGACATTTTAATTTTGATCAGGAATTTTTGATTGCTCCAAAAATCCTCGGCAAATGTGTTTGATAATGCGACATTTGTCACTGCCGGCTAGACTTTCAAATGTCAAACAATAACAAATGATACACATCCTTAATTGCGATGTTTGTTAATTGCTCGTTCTTTTAGTTTTACTTATTCTCCTTCTTTTGATATGAATCTCCGGAGAAATAACGTGAAATTTCCCCGCTGGTAATATCAGCGTGGCGTATATGAAGGGGAAGAGTGAGAAAAGCCGAGGAGAAATTCTTCCCTCAGTGATGAGGGTAAAAGCAAGAGGGGGAGAGAGAGAGAGAGAGAGAGGCTTGTGTGTTTGCGGAGGCGAGAGAGAGAGCGGTCTCGATGCGGGTCGAATAGCTCGGCGAGGGTAGAACGGGGTGGATCGAACGAGGGGTGGAAACTTGAGAGCTATAGCAGACCTCGGGGGTGGTTGGGAGCGTTGGAGGGAAGGGTGCGGTATAGTGAGGGATATTCTCTCTCTCGCTTCCAATCTTTTTTCTTTCTTCGGCCATACCACCTACCATTTTCTCTTCTCTCATTCCGTACTTCGTGCTTCAGCCACGAAAAAACGATGTTGTGCTGATGTTCGTACAAAAAACTTTGTGGATCGGAATATTCTGATGCAGAAATGAAAGAGATTAATCTTTTTTTATTCAATCGCTTCTACTTTTTCGCATTTTACGCAGGAAAAAACTCCGCGAGAAACAAAAATCCGGCGAATTATGTTGACAATTCTATTTGGAAATTGGCGAAATTTTTTGAGGATAAATTTCTTATTTTTTTAAATTTTTTTCCATCAGTCACTCCAGCGAAGAAACATTTGAAATTTTGTTGACTAACAGATTCAATCCCAATGCAGTGACACGTAAAGTTGTTTTATTTTTTTTTTTTTGGCGCGAGTTTAATGGAAAAGCTTTAGTTTTCAACTCTCAATTGGTGAATGAAAAATCGACAAAGCTCGAAGCTTTCAAAACAACTTCAATTAACACTCATTTTCGAGTGAGGAAGCCATTCGAATAATATTTATGAAAAGAGATGAAAATCTTCAATCCAAGAGTTATACAGAAACTCACGGATCAACTTGTCTTTCTTTCATTTTTAATTGCTGCTCTGATTATCCGGTGAGAATGAAAAATAATTAGTTTGGTAGTGGAAGTGCTTGAACACTTGAGTCGATAATTCTCTTTTCACTTGCGTAATTTTCTGGATTCTCAGTGGGAAGGTTTCGTAAACATCTCAACTTTTCATCGATTATCCTTCATTGTACAGTTGATGCTTGATTTTTCATTCCTTTTAGCATGGGAAGTAGGGATTTTAATGCAAAATGAGGGTTTCCATGATGAAAGCTTCACTGGAAATTTCATTGAGAGAATTATCCTAATGTGATTATATTTTTTCTTTTTTATAAACTTCAAGACAAATTAAGTCAGTTCGTGCCGATCGATCCCAAAAATATTGGAATAATTTGATAAATCGACAAAACGTGTCGCTAGTGATTCGATGAGTTACTTCTCACCTCACTCTCTTGCTTCCGAGCCTCGACTTGACCGGTCAGTCCACTATTTCCTTATTATTTTTGATTCTCTTCCCGGCGTTGAGTAATAGGCACATTTTTATTATTTACTGCCATATATATTTCATATAAATGAATTTTAACATGTAAGCATGCAGAAAGTATAGCTTTCTCGGACGTAGTCTCCACATCTGACTAAAACAATCAGATTATATCTCTAGGACGAAAAAGTATCCTTTGGCGATCGTGCCGTTATAGCAGGATGTCAAAAAATACTTTTACGGCCGTGAAGTCCGCGATATTTTATGCCTCGCGTCGCTCAGTTAAATTGCGGGTTTTCATCGCTAGAGGCATAATAGGATTTTTCTCACCTAGGGAGGAAAAGTAGACGAGTCGTCTCGACGCGCAAAATTACTAGAAATCCCAGAGTCTAAGGCGAGGGTTGTAAGCCCTTGGAGAAGGCTTCTCTGATTCTGCTCCCGAGAGTTGAATCCGACTTTTCTGTCCAAAAGGGAAAAAGTAGCGATTCTAGCCCCGCTTCCTTGCGTTGGAATACTCACTTTCGGTCCGCCTAGGTAGAAAAAATGCCTCACCATCCTGATTCAAACCAGACTCAGACAAAGCACTAAATCTATTTTTGGATTCCTTCAAATATTTCAACACAATTGACATTAACTTAATGCGTGTCTAATATTAGACATCGTAATTTGGAACTCGTATTTCAATTTTCAAATTTTCCCAAGTAACCATTCCCAAATTTCTATCCTACAGTCATCCATTCAATTCAATAAGATTGAGCTTAAAGGAATAAATTTAAAAAATTAGAGAGCCGTCCACTAGCTGGTTGATTATCCTCATTGAAACATTGAAAGATCTTGGCTAGCAATGAAATAACAAACCCGACAGTTGATTTAGGGAATAATGTTTTGTTGAATCCACAGCATGTAAATTCAATCATTCTGGGTTCATCCACCCGGTTTACCAATATCTCTCCGTAAATACCCTCGTGTTATAAACCAGAACATATATACCAAGCTAATACCGACGGCAAGGTCGAGTACCCAGCGTTGCTCTTCCGTATATCGATATATTTGGTCCCTTTGGCGTGCGTTATATAGCATACATTGCTCAGTTGTGGCTATATACCCGTTTGCGGCTCAAGGTCGATCCTAGCACTTCCCACGACCCTGTTGTAACGATCCCCCGTTACTCTTTCACCAACCTCAACTGGTATTGATGATACACTCTACCCTCGATTCCCTCACGAATAACTACGGCATTGGCGCGTGAACCAATTCACATTGTGACTTACAAAGGCGGGAGTGTTTGTGGAGAATGCTGATCTTGGCTTGTCTTCGGCTACCGCGAGTCACACGCAACGCATGAGGACATGAAGATGGTGGACAACGTGTGGGCGTCACGGATGAGCTCGCAGCAGGAAGCCGTACCTACCTGCCTCCAGCGGAACCTACAGGCGTCACTTCAGAACTTCCCTTGGTCTTCATTTTTTGTGGCTGCTGTTTTGTTGGCAAGAATAAATAACAGAGGACGAGGCGGCTCCATATGTACATCAAACTTGAAATGAATTGGGTTGCGGCCGGAGGAGTCCGAGAGAACATCCGACGCGGAGTCGGAAGGTCCCG
This sequence comes from Psyttalia concolor, assembly GCA_030522845.1. NCBI lineage: Eukaryota > Metazoa > Arthropoda > Insecta > Hymenoptera > Braconidae > Psyttalia > Psyttalia concolor. Next base: position 7,707 of record JAPYZM010003402.1, read on the forward strand.
GGTTCGAATCCCGGCCTGGACTATCCGTTTTTTCAGTAGAAATTTCGCGTTATTTTTAAATTGAGAATATTCTCGGATCCTGTCCATTTCAAATCCGATCCGGTGGGTTCCGGTGGCGTCACGAGAATGCGAAACGCTATATAAATTCCATTTGTTGGTATTGATTATTTAATATTTCAGTAATATAATTCGTTCGAGGATTTATTTAATTTAATTTCTGAGAAGAAAGTGGGGGAAACTCGTGGACAGAAATTTTGCGGTCTTTTCGGGGAAGACCGATGAGTTCGAGGTTAGAATTGGTGGGGGGAAATTTGCGCGGGAAATACGAATTGACTTTTGAGAATTCAGCAATTGTCAATATTTCTATTCACTTAAAAAGCATTCCTACATTTATTTAAGCTATTTATTTTCGTTTGTATTTCTCGAGTCGTTCAGTGGAGAATTTTATAACCGTTGCGTTCTATTGAACTTTTGTTTTACAATTGAAAAATTGTTTATTGAATTTTGCAGAAATGATCACAGTTTATTGTGAGCTTTGGGTGAAATCATATAAATTAAATTATTGACAGCAGTTATTCAGAAATGAATTTTAAAATCCGGGTTACCCGTGTTTTATTTCTTGTTGCAGCAAATAAATGATACGTTCAAGTGTTGGAGAGAAGCGAAGTATACACAGTGGGTTATATCCGTACGATAGTTTGAGCCACATAGTTTGAGTCTCACTACTACGCACAGCAGAAATAACGGTGAAACTTCTATCCACTTCTCTCACCTGGAATTGTCCTACTTGCTTCACACTGCCGAGAGATTTCAACGTCGATGTTTATGAGTAAGTGGAGAGAAATTTTTCAGTAAAAATTGCCGTACAATCCAGGAAAATAATACGTAACCCCTCGGTATAATTAACATTTTCACCAAAAATTAGGCACACTTGGGGATAATTTTTATTAAGTAGTAAAAACAATTAACTGAGCGGTCCGACAATTTTCAGAACACGATTACCAAACGGTCAAGTCATTTCTACCCAAATTTTCTCCCCGGGTATTTTTAAGAACAGGCTCGCACTCTTTCTCTCATTATTAGAATATTCAGTTAGTCCATTGTCGGAGGATAGCATGATTTTCTGAATTTTGTGGAGGGAGAAGAAAAATTGTTTGAGTATTTCCCGTTGAAAAATTTTCCGTTGAAAATCTCAATTAGAAAAAAAAAATTAATTGAGCCCGGAGACAACCGCAGTCTGCTCCCCCTCCGCGGACTGGTGACTTCGGTCACGCCGCGAGGCTCAAGCGTTGCCGAATTCACTCTACTCGGCCCGGGCGCGTTTAGCGGGGTTCCGGCAACGCCGCGTCACCGGCCGTTTCGTTTAACGCGGAAAAAAGTCATTCCTCGGTCGAAGATAATTAATTTTCTCGATGAATATCAAGAGTTACTTTTATTACTTGGCCCCATCAGTTGCCAAACTCACAATTTCCCGATTTTTTTTCAATCTACCGAGTAATGACAATTTCCTAAAAGCTACTCTGGGCTAACATAAAAAAATTGGCATTCAGAACTTGATTTCCCGGTGCGTCGAGCTGCCAATTCCGCGCGACTTTTGAATTAAAAATACGATCGACAGGAAATATTGCAGCCAATAGTGCTCACTGTGGCTTTCATACCTCTACCAATAGCAAATAATTCTCTCACTCACCCATACAATAGTTAAGAGCGCCAGCATAAGTTGAACAGCGGTAGTGAGCCAACGGGGTTGTAGCTCGAAATAGAGAATCGATTCCCGCGCAAAAAGTCGGTGGCGCGCGCAGTTACGGGAGTGAGAGACCACTGGTTAAAACAACGGCCAATCAACTTCAACTCCTGTACACCCAAACTATAACAATAATAATGCGCAAACTATTTCAGCGCTGGTGGATTTAAACCGAAAATTTACCAGCGGATTTTCGAGTAAAAGTACTCATCGCTAATTAGCGAGTTTTACCAGGAATTTTTCTCACTCGTTTTATTCCAACTCTGAACTCTGCTTCATAGTATTTTTTTCTTGTTTTTTTTTTCCTCGAACAGGATACACGATTGTTGAAAAGTTTTCATAATGAATCTTGAATGGATTTACTCGCCTTCATTAATTTCTCATCAATTATATTTGCACTTTTAAATTCTCGTTTTAATGAGCTATTTTCAATCAAACTTTTGGGCTTATTTTATTTACCCGGAATTATTGTTCACACAATTGCGAAAGAAAGGGCATTGGTAATTTTGCCATTACAATTTTTTTTTTTCGCGCCGGGAGAAGGAGAAAATTTTGATTGCATTTAAATTTGAGCCATTAAAAAATCGCTGAGGCAGAGAGCCCGGCCAGTGGCAGTGACTGGGACACTGACGATACAAGATAATTGTTCGAACGTTATCCCCGGAATAATTAACAATCGGCAAATTCATTCACCTGACCCTAACAAAGATGCTAATACATCGAAATCGAATGGAAATATAATCTGGCAGTGGTGGTCAGACCATAATTATTCTTGTGGATTTGGAACAATGTAATAATAGTACAATTTCGAATGATAATATTTGTGGCGCAGTCTCGTGATCAACAACTGCGCATATCCCCCTCCCTCACCCCTGTGAGCGAACAGTGGAAAATACGTGGAAAACGAGGGACCGAGGGCTGGAAATTTCTTTGGTAATTTCCCGGGATCATTCTGTGCTCCCCATATTGCGGGGAACGATGGAAAAACCGATATATCTCGAAATCGAGCAGACCGGCAAAAAATCTCAAATGACCTTTTTTGTAGAGTACCTCGAGAGCTACAAAAAATGTTATAACCAAAATTATCGTATCTCTCTCGCATTCCCCGCTGTCGATCGAACTAACAATTCCTTACCTAACTCTCATCGACTTGGTTTTTCGGTCATTCCCGGATGAATATCTCCTCATCTACGCGAGATACCGCAATTTTCATAATAACTTCTTTTACAGCTCTAACCACCCTCTACAAAAAAGTCTATAACAAAAATTTTGCTTTACGCCTCGGATTTCGAGTTATTCACTTCTGTCCAAAAACCCACGTCGCCCCGAGCCCCATTAGACAAGAACTGCCATAAAGTGGCAAAAACTGGCCTGGCAAAAAAAATATTGAGCAATTTTTTAAATGCAAAAGACGAGCTCCTATAGGACTGGAAAAAGCCGCTGATAATATATACCTATATATTCAGAACAAAAATGATGGAGAGAGAGAGAGAGAGAGAGAGAAAAAAATGGGAGGAAAATTCGTGGTAACGGCACGTTCTACGCCGCACGGCAACCAAGCTCTATCTGACAGTGTATTTTTGCGAAACTACGATCCCCCACCAGTCCTCCACTAAATCCACGAGCCTCTCTGCCCGTTCCGTTAAATCCCTCCAGTTTCCCAATGACGTCAGCGACGTGCCAACCAATAGGAGGCTGGCCTAAATTATGGAGGGAATGGCGAGAGAGTGACGCGGCCAGCGGGAGGGGGGGGGCGACGCGGGGGAGTACGCGCAGAGAGAAACTAAAGTGGTGAGAGATGAGCGGGAGGAGGGGGGGGGGGAGGGGGGAGACTGGACTAAACCACCCCCGTGAACGGGGTGGATCTGGTTCCACTCGTGAGGACTTCCGCTCTCGTGGAAAACTCCGCTGGTGAAGAGGAAGATGAGTTGAAAAATAAGGGGTTGAGGGAAAGGAAAAAAAAAAAATTGCAAGAAATTTCAACCGGAAGTCAAACTACGAACGAGAGAACTGTTGGGTGGGAAAAATGAGGGGACACGCATTGCCCCAGGACAGGGAACAAGAACCTTCCTTTCACTGGAAAACCTAACCTAGTGGTTGCTTTCACTGGCAGAATGGAATAGCGCGGATGACGTTTTGCGGAGAACAAAAAGGGCTTAGTTGATGGGAGTAGTTGCGAATTTTTATCGAGTTCTAAAATTTAACGATTGACAAATCCCCCCAAATTTTGGCCCCTCAGTCGTCCATTTTCAATGAAAACATTCGGGGGAAATAATTTTTTTTTTTGGAAAAATCCGGGAGTTGGCATCTTTGGGGAGGGGGAATTTAATTTCGATCTGGGAGGAAGGGAAGGGATGGAAATTTATGAAGCCCCTGGTTTTTGAGCCCCTCGAGGACGCGATTTCTCCCCAGATCCCCTGAATTTTTCATTCGATACTTGCGATCTCAAATTGCGAACGATGGAAGGCTCAAATTGAGACTGGGGGAAACAGTTGGAGAATCACTCCGGAAATCTCTGACAACCGATCGTCATCAAAATTGGAGACTTTTGAATTTTCAATTCACTGAAAATTCAGCTGACGCTCAATTTCGCGAGGAAGACTTCAATTGTCGCGGATTTCCGTATTTCCGGAGAAAAAAATCCGCATAAAATTGAATGAAAATTCCTCGGAACTCATAGCGCGATTTTCACTGAATATCTGATAATTTATTATGAGTAAAAATTTCCCCCCGCCCCGGGAGTTCGTTTTTCTGAGGACAAAGTCGAGGATCGATGACTCCATTCTCCAGTTCACTCCTATAGATGAACTTTATTTACCCGTAAATTGCATCACGAAAATTTTCGACTTTGCAATAGCGAATATAACCCAGTCAGCGTGGGTGGACAGAGATGGGTGGGTGGGGTGTGTCAGGTGGGGGTGGATTACGCTATGTACCGGAGTGAGAGGATTTTACACCCCTCGATATGGCTGCGAGTCGGAGGGAGAGGTAACGACGCATCCGACACGGGATTCGGCGGGAGCCGTGGGGGTGGTCCAGCCAGTGTGGGGAGGGGAGAGTGCCACCCGAGAGAGCGACAGAGATAGGGTGAAATTCACGGCGAAACGCCAGCAATTCTGCGGAGCGGAACGCCACGGAACTGAACCACTTGCAACACACGAAAATTGGAACTCTGTGTGTTTGTCAAGACCGAGGAAGGTAAAAAAGACACAATAATCCTGGGGTGGGCAGCCAGAGGGCGCTCGTGTGCCCGAGGATTCAGAGAATCGATGAGTTATTAGTGGAGCACAAGTTGGACTCGCGAACTCTGAGTGAATTCAACATTTGTCCGTATCTCGGCACCCATTACTCAATTGTCAGTTTTTTCCAGTCTCTAATTTTCCCTGGAAATTATGGGAAATTGTCGGAAATTTCAAAATAGAAAATTCAAGCAGCACATCTAGCGCTGCGTGTCACCAATTTTCTCAACAAATTTTTAACTTTTTGAAAAATATCCTTAGCTAAAGTGATTCAGAAAAATCCGGAATCCCCTCAGATTATCGGCTTCACTCAGGACTCACTCTATGCGTAAATTCGGCGGAATCAGACTCGCCGTTTCTTAAAAAATTGACATTTGTTTCTAATTAGGTTCTTGTTTATATCTTACAAGCTATCAACTCAATTTGAATTTTTTAATAATTTTTTTTCTTCATTTTATCTGGTTAAATCCATCAGAAAATATGTCGACTGGCATACAAAGTTTTAGAGATATTTCAATTTTCCCGGTTTTTCCCCCTCAAATTCCTTGTTTTTTCTGGGTGGAGGTTTTACGGGATCCGGGGGAGGGGGCGGGGGGAGGGTGAGGGTGGAGGGGTCTTGTCTATCGCACGCAATACTCTCGTTAGGTTCTCCTTTTTTCAGAGGCCCTCTGTCCTCGTTTCTTATGTCAGCGAAGCTCGTGGAAATTTAAAATTGAATTGAATTTCTGTTCTCTTGAGTATAATTTTTTTTTTTTTGTGATGATCGCTTCGCTCGGTGAAATTAGTTGTGTCCCTATTGCTCATCGATTTGGAAAGATCCTGGGGAATTCCATGCTGCAGTTGTGATGTCCCAGTATCTGTCCGGAGGGGTACGAAATTGTTTCTGTGAAAGGGAAGTTTTTTATTCTTTCGATCGAAAAAAAAAATTACTGGACGCGTTGAATTATGAGGATTTGAAGTTGATGGAGGTGGCGGTTACTGGGCCATCGGCTCAGGTAGACATTCTACTGCCCGCGACATCAATTGGGTCACTGACGGAATTTTCGGGGTTTTAATCGCGACATCTGCCGATGGAGTTCTCTCGATGAATTTTCAATTCAAAATTATTTTTAATCGCCGGATCGGTCCCAGTCATTTCGAGGGATCTTTCAGCATCCGCTGTTGAACCGAGAAAACATGAGTAACCAAGATCTAGAGGCTCCTCCTACCCATCCCCGTCACCGCGGCCTACAATGAGGAAAGTTTCCGGGTGGACTTGAAACAAAGTTTCTGGAATACCAGAAAGTCAGACGGTGGAGGGGGACGTCTAGTGCCATGTGCGAGACTGTAAACATAAAACAATTTATAAGGTCTTACAAAAAATGAGAGTTCAGGGGGAGCTGACTGGGGAATTAAATTCTCTCGGGTTCACTGCTCAAGTTGACTTCGTACAATCGGAATTAAACAGTACTTGAAATTTTATTTATCATTGACTTTATTTCAATTGAAAATCAAGACTGGATTGATTGTCAACTCGAGTTGACTCGAGTGTCGATTTTAAATTGAGTCAAGTATTGATTCGAGTTCGATCAAGTCTACTTAAAATTCAGAATTCTTGATTTTTTAATCGAAATAATGGACCGATAATTAATTTAATATTTTTTATATTTACACTGGCAGGGAGAAAATACTTTGACAACAGAATATTGTGAGAAGTATTGCATCGAGACGCAACTTAATTTTCCTCAAATTGAATGAAGTCCACTTGAAATTCGAAATTATCGAATTTCTCGTTGAAACTTTCTCCCAGAAGTTTTTCACTCATTTACCGGATTTATTATTTCAATTACTCACTTCCAATAACAATTGAGTTGACTAAGTTAATGGCGGGAGTAATATTTTTTTTCTTCCGTTAATGAAATCATTCAGTCGGAGTCAATGGATTTCGTTCGTTGAAATTCATTGAAATTCGGGATTCATATTCAGTGAAAGTGGAAAGCATTTGGATGTTGTATCAAGCTTGAAGGGATGACTGACGCTGAGTGTACAGCACCACCGTGAGGGGATCTGTATACCCACATCAGCTGCAAAACCCCTGCAATGTGTTATGTATTATCAAATTCTTGCGCGGAGAAATCGGAAAAATTGCTTTTCGTCGGGTGCCTCCGTAGATTGTATTTTCCCTTTCTATGACCCCATCCATGCCAGTTTATTGGGTCACTTGACTTCTTTTTTACCCGCGGTTATGTGCATGTAAAGCATTTCAGATGTCATGCGAGCTGTGATTTATCTTTTGCCGGAGGGGGAAAAAGTGCAAGTGCTTTGCAAATTTTTCTACCTCAAAATGTGCAATGAAACCGAAATTTCGCGCATTTCAATATCTCTAAAAAATTGGACATTGTTTATTAATTATTTCTTCGTTCATGACAAGTATTCACTAAATTTTTCAACTCCAAAGAGCGCAAAATAAAATTCTTAGTCTCGAGATTTTCCCAGGTCTTAAATTGAGACTTTGAAGATCTCAATTTTTAATTGAAAGAAGGGGTTTATATTGCGTTTCACATTTTCGTGACGCCACCGAAAACCATTGGATGGGATTGGAAATTTTTCTCAATATCAAATAAACAAATATGTTTACTGAAAACAAATAGTCCAGAGTAGGATCAAACCCGCGAACTTCCGGCAATGCGTCAGAAACCCTTTTTTTTACGAGTAAATTTGATGAGATTTTAACAAAACAATCGTTCCTCATTAACAAAGCATATTAATCCGTCCCATAAACCAGTTGTCTCCGATCCCCATAAATTTCTCTCAATCCATAAATAATTTTCATTTTCATGCGACGCTCTTGGCCCCCACCGCAAAAAACCTGCGGTCGTTTTTTTGCTTTTTCCCCGGCCAAAAAACAAAAAAAAGAGACAAAATTTGTTTGTCGACCATTTACCCAGTTGGTAACCCTCCTAGGCACTCTCCGTGGCCGTTCATTCAACTGTTTATCTCTCGCAAAACTCTATTACCGACATTTTCTGCGAATTCCGCGCCCCAGCGTTGTCGCCAACGAATAGCCGAGAAAGCTTGATGCAATGAAATTTGAACACAGCCTGCGCCCGCGCGCCGGTCGTATCCCCCATCTCGCTTGGCGCCGCCGGTGAACAAAATGGCATCTCTCTCTATCCGGGGATTGGAGGAGAAGCCCCTGGCGCTGGTGGTGGGGATGGGCGATGCAGCGCGCGCGGGGACGACGGTTCGCCTCGTATACAGGGTCAGTGGGGTGGGGAGGGAATGAGAACGGGCAAGAGCCTCTACTCACTCGTTCAACTGCTCTCCGAAAATTGGCAACGCTGCACGTTAATGCGCCACCACCGTTGCCACGATTTGACAACGCAGCCGTGACTCAGCACCACTGCCAGGGCATTGCGCGTCACTACGAATGACTATAAGACCAGGGCCTTTTGCAACTACGGGGATTTTGTAACACAATTCTATGCGCTGAATTGTCGAGGGAGCCTACAGGCGTAGTTGGTTATGCAGCGATGCGGGATATCGATGCCACTTGCCGATCGAGTCACATCGACACTTCGCATTCTTTTTTATCAATGTTTTGATTTTTACGATTTTTAACGCACTCCAATAGGTGGGTATCGAGTGAATAGCCACACGGAAAAATATTTCTCTCGAGAATTATATTTTTTTAGATTAAATCCGCCCATTTCATACGGTTATTTATATTAAATACCAATTTATGTGTGCTCCAGTTTCTTTCGTATAGATTTTTTTATACGTCGGCGAGGTTTATCAAATTCTCCCTAATTATGGAGATTTTTTGGGACTTTTTCCAGGCGGGCAATCAGATTTTAAGGGGAAAATTGAACTCACGAGACAGGTTTTTTGTTTCAATGGTTTTCAGACGGCTTTATCTGCCTTTGTCGCGACAATTTTAGATCGATCATTTGGTGCTTCTGGGACATCTGGGATATTTTGATTTTAACTGAGGATCTTATTTATTTATTTGTTTTTATAACATCGATTTTCTCAATGACGTTTGCCGATCGAGTCACATCGACACTTTTTTTTATCGATGATTGCGCTTTTGTGATTTTTTTTTTTTTGTTGAAATGAAAAAAACTTTGTTTATCGTATGGAAGATAAATAAAAACGCGAGTGTGGAGGTGAATTTACGGCGCAGTTTTTGCGGATCGCTTTAACTTTGCTTAATTCTCGATAATTTATGGTCAATAATCAAATTTTAGCGCGGAAAACCGGTGACTTTTCACCAGTTGGCGATCAATTCGCAGGCTCTTACGATTTTTCAGTGAATAAAAAACATCGGTTCATGTGAACCATAAAATTAAGGCAAATGTTGGAGCGGAGATGACGAGAAATGTTGTTCGTTAATATTTTTTAGGCTATCGCCTCGCGAATTCGCTCCTCGCAATATCTGACCAGTGGCTTTTTCTACTTAAATACCATTTCTACTTGAATACCTTTTCTACTTAAACGGCCGACCTTTTCTACTTAAATCCGCGAGACTTATTGCGCGCCCACGTTGACAAAAAAATTTCGTGTTATTTTTTGAATCAATTTTTATTGTTTTACGGGTTTCAATCGATTTTGAATCGCAATTTGACGCGAATATTTTTTTCTCAATTCTAATAAGTTCTTTAATTAATTTATTTAATCTTTTCGCTCAAGAGCTGGAGCATTCTGAGTTCAATTTACGCCCACTATTCAATCCAATAGTTGCGCTCCTACGATTTTTATAAAATATCCTTTGATCGTATGAAAAAATGAATTGAAATGTAAATGTCGAAGATAAATTTCCAAGTCTTTCATTGAAATCTTCAAGCCCATTTCATCTGCTGTCGTCAATTACAATTTACACTCAATAGTGAACTTTTTCCACTTAAAATCATAATTTTCATACTTTTTTTTGTTGCTTTAACGTTTTAAATTTTCCGTGAGACGTGCCACAGCGTTGACATATCGATCGGTAAATTGAAGACAAAAAAACGGAAAAATATCGCTCCGTCGAGGCCAGAGGGACGATTAAACAACATTTCCATCCGCTTACTTGCTCGGTTATATTTAGCGAAAATGCGAAAAATTTATTATCGATTGCCGATAAAGAAGGGGCACCAGTCATTGGCGAATTGAAGCGTAGATTTTGCCTGGGTCCAGTGTGGCGCACAAAACGTGTAAGTGAATATGTCTTATATACATCGTTGAATATTTTGAGAGTGGCTCGCTCCGTGCGATGACGAAATCTCGACGCGCCGAAGGGACAGCGCCAGATTCACTCCGCGCGCCGGAGTGGGAGTGCCCCGAAGGCCGGCGTTTTGTAACTTCACGAGCTGTTTCTTCTTTGAAAAAAAAAATAAATAAAAATAATTTTTTTTTGGCTCTCACCGTTGAGCAACGATTGCCTTCACTCGTGTGATGAAAAATAAAATCGTTGGATTTCTCCTTTAACTTTTATCGAAAATTCATAGTTTCCGTTGAGGAGCGCATCGGGAGGGAGTGATCAGATCAAATTGACCAGAAAATTTTCGTTCAAATCTCCCTGAAAAAATTGAATTTACAGTCAACGAGTGTAATGATTTCTTGGCCCTCGACCTCAAAAATTACAATTTTTTTTTTTTGGAAAATAATTGCCCTTTCGTACATCCAAGAACAACAAAACTTCATTTCCATTTGTTGGACTTTTTTCAGCTGTCCCTCTTTACTCCCATAAAATTCCAACAAATTCAATGAATTGACAATTGACATGGCTTCCGGTCTCTGATTTCCTGCAACACTCTTCATTTCTCCAAACTCCCCGACAATGGAGGTAAAATCTATTCGCAATTGGATTTTCATTTTCCGCTGGAGAATTTTCTAAATTAATGGAATTCGCTCAATACTCCCCGCTGTGCCTCTTTCGTCGTTGCAATGGAAATAAATCATGAGTACTTGCTCCATCCTCGCTTCTCGCCACTTCCATTGTCTCTCCAGCTTCCTCACCAACTTGCTCATCTTCATTTATTACTCTTTTAATCTAACACCGCGAGAGGAATGACGTGAGGCAGATGGGGTGGGCGGGCGATCGCGTCGCTCGGCGGGGGTGGAGGTGGGTCGAGCAGTCGGTGGAGTGACAGTGAGCCGAGAATAGAAGGTAGCTGCCGTATCGGCGATACATCAGACAACGTCGAAGGGAAGTCCTCTCCAATCGCTTCTAGCGGAATTGGGTTCAACGGTATACGGACCACGCGTGTGCATCGCTGGAAGAAACTGTTACCGACTGCGATTTCCCAAACATCGTATAAAGTTCCAGCAAAGAGACAAGGGCGCTCGACACACTCAGACGTAAAGGCACATCCCGACGAGGGGGAATTTTTTTTTTTAATTTGAGGGTTGTCTTTTTGAGGTGAGATTTGAGGATAATTGGAGTCATTAAAATTTTTGGGGAGATTGGAAGGGGTCATTTTAATAATCAATAAGGGAAATGAGGGCAAAGGGTACTAGTGAGTTACGTGTACTCCTTCGAAGGATTGTTCGTTCCTGGAGGGGCCTGGGGGAAGTCCTGAGTCAAGAGCTGACGCGATAACTTCTCCCAATTTTCTCAGGGTAACCGTCGAAAATATGAGATTAATTTTTCTGCCGTTGGCTCAATCAGACCTTCAAGAGGGGGTGGCAAATGGAGATTTTAAGTTGAGACTTGTAAATCTGGGTTCATTGAATTTTTATATCGCCACTTGGAACTTTTAAGGAGACACGGCGTCCCAGGCTTTACCGAAAATTTTAGAATTTTTGCTTTGAGCGAGAGTATTCATTTTTTGGATTCCAACAACTTTATTTATTGGGGGAGGTAATTATCGAGTCGATGAAGCGAATGATTGATAATTGGGGGGGGGGGGGGGGGGGGGGAACGCGAGTTCTCAATCCCTTTTTTTTTTTCAATAATAAATTTATAATTTTAATTGCTGAGATGAATGAGTTGAATTTTGTGAAAATATGAATATCTAGTTACGAAATTTGACGGATCTTTCGGTAAAAAGTACTCGCGAATGCCAGTCGTCTCGTCTTGGAGCTAATTCGTACATCAACCTTCTTCTCGCGGACGACTTCATTAATTTACCTCTTCGATTTTGTGCTTTGTGGAATAATTAATAGCGAAAATTGAAGTTTGAATCGCGTCAAGATGATTCAATTTTGGTAATTGATTTATCAGGGTAATGAATAGTCGCCCCCCCCCCCACCATCTACGAGAGTTCCAGTTGAATGAACTATTTATATTCTCGGTGAGAATGCTCGAAATGATTATCCTCTCTCACATGAATGACTTCATCTAAGCGATTCAAACACCCGAATATTTTACTCAGCACCGATTCCGAGAGAAAAAACTACCGACAAGGATAATTCACTTGACTCAAGAACACTAAATCTTCTGGCAAGTGCATTTTTCGACAAGATAATATTTTCTTCTACGGATTAAATTCTTCAAAAAAATTCAAGACAACTACGGTTATTTATTTAATGTATGTTGCAAAATGGGATTTTAATGAATCACTTTAGGCATTAATTTTCCTGAATTTTCCTCTCTTTGAAATCAGGAAATTCCTGGAAAATTAACAAAAACACTCCGCGGGTAAATAAAAAATGGAACAATTAAAAATCGTCATAATTTTTCCGAGGAAGTCGCGGTAGAAAATTCTTAAATTCTTTGGTGAGCCCGCGAAAAACAATCTCGAATTATTGAAAAAACTGGGCATCGATCCGGGAGTTCTCCCCCTCCGGTTTTCTCTCTTGAAAATCGTGAAAATCGCGGAAAAACTAAAACAAAATACCCCGCGGGTAAATAAAAACTGAAACAATTAAAAAACGTCGTAATTTTCCCGAGGAAGTCGCGGTAGAAAATTCTTGGTTGAACCCGCAAATTTTCCGCGAAAAAAAAATCCCGAATTATTGGAAAAACTGGGCATCGATCGGGAGTTCTCCCCCTCCCGAGGCTCGACCGAATGTCCAATACTCATGAATCTCGGAAAACTAAAATAAAACGCTCCGCGGTTGAATAAAAATTGAAACAATTAAAAAACGTGGTAATTTTCCCGAGGAAGTCGCGGTAGAAAATTGTTGGGTGAACCCGCGAATTTTCCGCGAAAAAAAAATCCCGAATTATTAGAAAAACTGGGTATCGATCGGGAGTTCTCCCCCTCCGATCGACCGGATGTCCAATGCCCATGTGTGCGATCCCCCGACTGGCGCTTCTTCGGGCCGAGTGTAACAGCTGTGCGAGGCGCATATGTGACTCCCGAAGGCGGCAGTGCCGGGGCACGAAGGGAGCCCATGAGGCACTGCTCGAGCTGGCCTCTACAGTATCCCCAACTAGTTTTCTCGAGGTATAGGGGTATACACCAGTCGCAGGCGTTGCGGCTTTTTGGGCTGCTATACTGCGTCAGCTCTTCCCTGGCCCCGAGAGAATGGAAAAACCATTCCTACCACCAGCACCAGTGGATGTCCTGCCGGCTGTTCTCCGCAGCTGTCTTACGGCAGTTCTGCATCCATTTTTTCATAACATAGTCAGCTAAAAATCACTCGCGAACATTCGATTGGATAGGAATTTTTCCCCCTCCCGAAGTGCGATTTTTTTCAATACCTCCAGTACTCGGGGATTTTCGAGGTCTCGAGGTCCTTAAAAGCCGTAAATCCAAGAGCCTGGGAGTGGTAAAGACGAGATTGTAAAGCGAAATGAAAGAAAATTATGCAAGTCCCGATCTCCACTCGGAAATAATAACACAACTTCCTTATTCGAATTCGATTTCTTTATTTTATTTGACTTCTCGATCAAACGAAAAATTCCTTTTTAAACCTGAAGTTATCTCAACCTACGTCAGGTATATCTGACACCACCTCGCCGTCCACCACTTCATTTCAAGGAGTTACGTGTTCACGCTATTACATCACCCTCCCCACCAGCAATGGCGTTCGTTTCAAAGAAATCGCGAGGTCGATGCGCAATCACGACCAGTTGGCGGGCAAAAAAAACCACTGGAATTCCATGTGAATTTTCTGAAACATGCGGCTGGATAAACAATAATAATTGCTGGCTAAATAATTACTATTGTCCACCCCTCGTTATTTTTACTGTTAAAATTTTTCATTCAATTTGTGATTTTTTATTTTACTTTCCTCAAAATTCTGAGAGTCAGTGGATTTTTTAACCCTCAACTTTCTCCAAATCCAGTTCATTTCCACTTTTTTTTTGAATGAAAATTTTTTTAAGTACCCCTCAAGTGTCGAAAATTCTTCATTTACGATCGTCATCAGCGCAACGCGAGGCATAAAAACGCGGAATATCACTCCTGTACACCATCTGCGCTTTCTCGCCACCGAGAACCGACAAAAGTCCGACCGCATCGCGTTTTTCCCGTTGCGTCACGCATGCCAACGCATAACAGTATCCAAAGAGTACAGTGCCTCCTCTGTAAAGCCTCACCTCGCCGCCGCCGCGGGAAATCAAACTGATATATCATGATCATTAGCCTACCTCTCGCACTTATTAATTAGAAATTTTCCCAAATCTTCAACTTTTTCCCCTTTCCCTTTCGTTTTCAATTTTTCATATCAAATTGACTCATTTAATACACCAAATAATTACTTAATCCATATTAATAATCAGTAATAATTTATTAATAATCATTACTATTTATTTCTACACATTACTTAATTAAAATTTTATCCTCACCATTTCCCATTTTTCGGCTAAATTTTAAATACGCCCATAAAAGACATATCCCTCCCCACAAATAAATCACTAATTACCCCCCAAATCCATAATTACCCTCTAATTAAACCCCCAAGAGATCCCTTCGCCAGAAAAAAAATCCCAATCCCCCAAAAATCCGTGAACTGAAGTGAAAAAAAAACTCCGGAAACCGGAAAAAAATCGCCTCCACTGGGGAGGTGACGTGGCGGTTACCAACCTCTCGACAAAAAAAACGAAAAAGCAGACGCTCGACTACGTCGAGAAGGCGCTTTGATTGCCGTCATGTTCAACTCTATATAAACCCGACGACGTATACACATTGTACCTGTTGCTTATTCTGTTGTTCTCCGCGGACTTGGTATTGCCCTCGGGGTCTCCCCCCCCCCCTCCTTTCCTCCCCCCGCGGTTATCTACATACACACCCTCACCGAGCGATGGACAGCCTCTTTCCTCCTCTCGCACGCACGACACAACTGCAAAGAGCCCGAGACAGCAAGACCTCCACCGCATTTATCGTTAATATGTATACGTCGTACATAAACCGGGGGAATCCCTTTCTTCGGTCAACGTGGCCCTTATTTCCTCACTCCCCCCAGCCCTCCCCCTCGATCCCTCACTCCGGTCGTTTATGCACCGAAGCAGAAGTTTCTCCATTCATAAACTTGCCGACCGATCCTCACTCTCTCCACCTCACCTCTCCATGTCTCCCTTCACGAGACTCTTCAGGGTTGCGGCCGCGTAAGGACACGCTTCTCTATATAGGTTACCATGCCACCAACCTCAAGCCCCCCTCCTCCCTGGCTCAGGTACTTTCACCCCTCCCCCTCTGGATTCTTTAAATGTGTATAGAGGGTCTCAAGGTCACGGCCGGATCTAGTGTACACCCTTGGAAAAGTTTACGATATTCCGTGACGTACGAGCATCATCTCTCGAAGTCTCTTTTCGGTGGTGGAGGCGTCACTGACGCCGCTACTTTTCACACCGACGCGCGGGCCGAATTGTAAGCGTCCACTTGGGTTTGGGGAGCGAAGAGCCGTTTTTTTAGGGCTGAGGGAGGACGGAGTTCGATGGGAATAGTATATTTTGTGAGGAGGGAAAAAAATTGTTTTTGGCGAGTGGGAGGTTTATATGATCAGCCGAAGGCGAGGGATATAATCCCACGAGTCAAAAACCACTTTTTTCACGTGTTACGAACGTGTTACGAACAATATTTTTCATCTCGATGTGTCGAAAAAATTACTTTTCCGACACAGCGTGATGAAATATTATATTTCGTAACAAGTGAAAAAAAATGGTTTTTGGCGAGTGGGAGGTTTATATCCCGAGCCGAAGGCGAGTGATATAATCCCACGAGTCAAAAACAACTTTTTTCACGTGTTACGAACAATATTTTTCATCTCAATGTGTCGAAAAAGCACTTT